>CM069299.1:3852500-3962500 GCA_035609425.1 Epinephelus awoara | reverse complement strand
TGCCTCCAGTCATCTCAGTCGATCCATACACTATCAATAATGTACAATCATGTGTATACTATTTCATTCATCATTTCAATCTCACTTTAAATATGTATACTGTAAGTAATACATGCTAATATTGTGCATAATTCTGATGTACTGTATGAAGTTATGGGCGGCAAGGTGGTGCAATGGTTAGCAGTGTCACCTCACAGCAAGAGGGTTCTGGTTTTGAATCAAGCAGTTGGCTGTGGCCCTTCTGTGGGGTTCTCCTGCTTCCTCCCACAGTTCAAAGATATGCACATTAGGTTTATGGTGACTTGGTGACTTTAGGTTTGCCCCTAAGTGTGAACATGAGCATAAATGTTTTTTTGCGATTCACTAGTGATGTGTCCAGGCTTTACCCCACCTCTTGCCCAGTTTAGTTGGAATAGGCTCCCCCTGCAGCCCTTAAGAGGATAAGCGTTTATGGATAATGAATAAATGAATGAATTACTGAATGAAGCTATACCATCAATTCTAAATAAGCTGGTGAGCTCCAGTCCACAACATGATGTGCAAACTTGGCCTTATAATAGTGTGTGTGATGTAAATATTTCTGTATTCCTTCAAAGTGTCACCAATAGAAACTGAAACCAGGCACAGGCAGAGATGGAATCAAAGTTGCTTGTTTCAATGGACTTATGTCTTTTTGTGTTTCAGGAGTGAAGCTTACAACAGTGGATGGGTCCAATAAATGAACCTCTAACAAAGCTACGAGGAGAATATTGGGGGGGACATATGACAAGATGAGGATCAGAGAAAAGATGAACAAGTGAATAAATGGAAGTGTAAAGAACATTAAACGTACATTTGTTTTGTCATGACTTGCTCTCACCACTCATTAGCAGAGGAACTAACATCAGTACTTATCTGAGGTGTAATTGTGAAAGTTCTGTACATTAAGGTCACACCATCAATGAAAGAGATGCAAACTGACAAAGGGACTAAAAGATTCAGCCCGTGGAATCCCTCAGCAATAACCTCCACTTAACTATGCATACAGCTGCACACATTGTATTGCTGTGCTCCAGGTCTGTTTTGGAGCCACTGTCGCCTTGCCAATACCCTGTTTAAGTATGTACTTCATGGTAACACTCACTTTGAGCTGGTAAAATCGCTATCAGCATGAAGCTTGTCTGGTCACTTTAATAAGGATCAAACTTTTGAACTCAAACAGCAGATTTCACAACAGTTTAAGCAGCTCATACATTAAACAGTTTTTAATAGTAGATGTTTTATAGTTTATTAGCCTGTTATATTTCAAAATATGCCAGTTATGTTTATTCAGTACAAATAAAAAGATTTGAAAGAAACTGACCACTGTGATTTTTCAACAAAAAACCAACTGTACATTGTATTTCTCTCCAGGTATATTAATATTAAAGGCCACAATAAACCATTATGATCAACAAAAATATTGAAGGGCTACTGCAGTGATATAATATGCCATCCATTTGGGGACTTGTGACAGAAGGGTTTATAGAAGAATGTTAAAAGGGCAAATAACCTGACCTTTAATCCATGTCAAACTCCAAAAACCCTGGATACAACTCGATGGCATTTTTTATTAGAAACTTTCTGCCTCATAATTGCTCATCTTTCAAACGACACATCTTTCTCACACATTATGCCATCATAAGGTTTATTGCCTCATACTTGAAGAATAATTAACCCCCAAACCACTTTCTTTCAGTTGAAAAACTGAAGCTGTTGATTGATACAAGTCCAAATCTTGACATCTGAGTGCAAAGTGTTTGAATTCTATATATTGTATCTTAAATATGCATAGTGACTAACTTCTACAGATTGAAACCTGGCTATTGCTATCGAATTTTGCTGTGGACTGATCTGGTGACACGTGACATATACGGAGCTAGCTATCATCACCAACCAACCAATCTGTAGACCCTTACAGATGAAAGAAATATGAATAGGATTGGACACATGTTTGGACTTTATGACTGCTTTAGAGGTTGAATTAACACCTTTTAACACCTGTTTGGCAGGCTAGTAAATATGAATGAATTACAATCTTCTTTGATGCTCACGGTTTCAGTAAAATGAACTTGTTTGAATTGTGATGAATCTAATTGAGCTAATAATGTGTGTAGCATGTCCACATTGACCAAAATTTCAACATTTATATTTGTATGTGCAGTGACAGCTACCTAACTAACGTTAGTTCAAGTGGATAGCTGACAACCCATTGGACTTAAAAAGGTTTTATACAACCAAAGATGTACATAAAAAATGAACTGCTTTGCAGCATTAGTTGTTACCAGATCTGACATCTTATTGAGACCAGCCTATATTAGTCAAAATGTGTTGCCGCACCTGGTTACAGGGACATTATACCCACAAAGCATACATACACAGCAACAAGGAGTGCAGTCGTCGTCAACTCTCCGGCTGTGTCCTGTCTGTCTCTCCTCCACTTCCCTGAGCTCCCACATGTCTGTCAAAAATCTGGGGCTGAGCCCCATCTGCATTAAACACCACACAACATAAACAAAAATGCAGTATGAGGCCGTTTATTCATGTTACCTAGTAATCATTTCATTTCAGCTCAATGTTACAGTCTCTCTGCTATCATCTATGGGTCATGGTGTTTCACCATGGGAGAGAGAGACAGACAATGGTGTGTCACCACCATGCTACTTTAAGTGCAACAAAAGCCCCGTGAGCAAATTGCCAGTGAGAGTAGCATATTAATGTAGTCTAATCTGCGCAAAAGATGTACAGATGACTAAAATATACACTCAATGGAATACAGTTTATTTATGTAGCTGCACTGAAGCAACAAGCACTGGCAAATAGTCTTTTAAATGGACAGAGAAATCACCTCAAGACAGCGACAAAGACAAAAATACTACAGAGAGGGTCTAATATTCTATACTTTGTCATTTCGTGTAAAAAAAAAAAAAAAAAAAATACTACTAATAAAAAAACCATCAAGGAGCACCTTGAATGCAGGGAACTGTTACAACATTGCAGAGCTATTCAGCTATGCACAGGCTATAAATTGGACTGATTTTATTTTGTGTGTATTCAGGAGGGTGGGAGGTGCTGTGGATCAGGAGGCAGCACCCACTGGACCATCATTTATCAAGGGAAAGCAGATAATGCCATCATATAATTTCTTGCAGCAGAAACATTTAAAGGGATGCATGATTGAGCCATTCATGAAAATAAACATTATGCCTATCTTGCACAAAGTCCTTCAGAATTTTCCCTCGTTTTTCTCTTGACCTAAAGATTTTTCCATGAAGGTCAAAGAAAAGTGTTTGGGAAAAGACACAGGGCTCAGACCATGTGCAGACAGGTGCAACGTGGAAAAGTGAGGCTGAATACATTATAAGTAGTACAGAATGAACAGGCAGAGGTTAATGCTTTATACAAAATATTAAGTATAAGAAAAATCAACAGTCTTGAGTAGTGACTAGAAAGGCTCAGGCAGAATAAAAAAAATGCCTGTCCTACTTTCTTATCAATTTAAGCTTTAATTTAAGCTACACTAAATAAAAAACAAAATAACATTTACACCCGTAAGCCAAATGATAGCTCTGTAAACCATTGTTTTGAAAACAAGTATGAATTACACATTTTAAATGTATATTGACATAGAGTGCTCCAGAGATGACATGTTCCTGTAGATGGATGCAGAAGTTTGCCCTAAGCCCCAGGAACAGCACTTAGCTTTGAAGCCAATTTCCGTAGAGACCTAAAGTGGAATTACACCATCACATGAAATCATGGGGCTCAAAAAGACTTTTTCCCCATTGACTTTTACATTGAGAATCAGGGGATACATTTTTTTTTGAGCATCACGACCCCGCAAAATGTCTCTTTTCACTATGGATTTGATCCATTTGATCTGATAACATTACAAAGATCCAGAAGAGCCGAAAGATATTATCATTTTATCCCCATTCAAATTAGCAGAGCACTAAACCAGAAGTTAGCTGTTCGGCCAGCAGAAGTTAGGCCCTCGGCTGCACTTTGCCACCGTAAGTCTCTCGTGAACCTGCTCTATAAGCCCCATAATGTAGAAGATCCAGGTAATATCATACTGTGGAATTGGAGCTATTTTGGCTTCATGCGCCACTGAGCAACTTTAATGGGAATGATTAGGGCCCTGCCTCCGATGCTGCATGCATCTGCTTATAGTGATCAACTGAACAACTTTCTACTGTCTTTGAAAGTAATACAGAATGTCCGAGAGCCTTACTGCAGTATGTTTTGACCAGGTGCATGAATTTTGCATTTCATTTAACAAAGACATTTCCATTTTAAACTGAAGCAAAAAAAATATCACCAGAATCCAGGAAATGGATGCTCAAATTTTCCTGGGGGAGGAACACCATACCCCTTGCCTAAAATGTATCCCCTCCCAATGTTGGAACGGAACCTACACCCTTGGCATCAGCCCTCATGGAGTCTCTAAGAGAGGGCTACTCCAGGTTACCAAAGGATCTTCAAGAGAGCAGTGTACAGGTGAGTGTGAATTGGGACAAATCATTATTATTATATTTTACTCTTCAATTAGGCTGGGAGCATACAATTAAACAAAAATCAAAGTCTTGTCTATTAAACCTTGTAATGGGCTAACATTCCGGTGATTGAATTTTTTCTTGAATATCATACATGATGTATGTCATGATGGAGTTGACAATAAGTTAATAATTTTACTGTAGTTGTAGTGAGGAGTCATTTAATTTTTCTTTAATAGTTCTCTTAATGCTCATCAAAATATTAACTTTTAATTCATAATTCTTATTTAGTTTGGATTTAGAAGGGCTACAGAGCTGACCTGTTATGGTTGACACACACCTGACAGCAATATGATTTATGAATTTATCAGAATATAGAAATCTTACTAGTACTTGAGCAGCATCCTCACCTTTTTGGAAACCAGGAGCTTACACAAGAGTCCTTGTGATATAGCTAACACCTTTTTATGACTGTTTAAATTATGTTTTTGTAGAAATCTGATGGAACTGCCGGAAACTGGGACAAATCTTTAAAGGGCCAACATTTTCATAAAAAATCTGTTTTAAAACAAAGATTAATATAGTAGTGCGTTTTGACACGCTCATCGATTTGTACTGTTAGTTTTAGGTTTTGAAGGCTTTTAACAGATTTTTAATTGTTCAAAGTTTTTAATGCTTGTCTGGAACGAGGCTGTTTCTGACACTGCGCAAGTTTGTAAGTTTAAAAACAATGAAAGACGAACAAAAAATTAAAATAAATAAGAATCATATTTATTTCATATACATAAATCCTTTAAACACAATGTTTCACCCCAGAAACATAAGTAGTGTGTTGATTGGTTATAATTTGAAGGGTTTTTTTAATTGGTAGGACATGATTTCTCCCAATTCTCGAGAATGGGTGTCATATTAACCTAAGCAACAGAGCTTACACACTCTGTCGCTTGTTCATTTGTGAGATTTCTCTAAAACCTGCTTAGAGATTTCCATGAATTCTGGTGAACAGTTACGCTGTGGGCCAGGGACTGAGTAACATTCTCAACAATACAGGACATCTTTGAAAATGTTCACTATTTAGTCATGCTTATATTTATATTGATTTAATATCTAGCATCAAGGATTGAGCAGCTTTATTCCAAAGTAGTTCTTTTTAGTTTTCAATGGGTCCACTGTTTTTTTTAACCATTTACATTCACACGCATATTTTAAAAAGTTCTGATCTTGTGCTAGTGGTACAGTAAACTTTTACATTTGTGTTGCAGAAAGTGGCTTACTGTCTGAACTGCAATTCATCTAGGAAAGTTGAAGAAACTACTGATACAAGGTGACACTTGGCATTACAGTTCCTATCATGGGTATGTATTTATACTCCTGCCACTGTTAGACAACCTGTACTAGTTTTCCTATGCAATGTGACAGTTAACCTTACAATGTTATGATGTGAACACTGCATTAGCTATCATTAGCACCTGTCAAGACACCCGCCCTGCTGTGCAGATAGTCCATACTTCTCCAGATGCTTCTCTGTTCCTGGTGTCTTTGACATGTGGCTGAGGTGTACATAAAAATGCTTTACAAAAAAAACTCCAGACGCTGCTGTGGTATAGATGTGTTTTTTTACTTAACAAAAATCAGTTTCTTCATACCATATGCACTGTTTCAAAGGGTCTCCAACCTGCATATTGCTATTTGAACAAAATGATGTGGGCAGGATAACATTATCAGTGAGAACATCAGAGGATTTTTTACAGAATAAATGATGATGCAGATTTAAGTTCAATTCTTGTGTCTGATTGGCTATTCCTGCTCAAGAGTATACATGTGATCACCTGCCAGCTGCTAAAGGCTGCTTTTATATTTTGAGCAGGAGTGAGTCTGTTTTAAATGCAGTCAGTCTTTCTGCTAAGCTAATGCTGGGTTCACACTACACAACATTCTGTTCGTTCAGACAGTCATTATGTCAGATAAGGTGATTGTGGAGTCGTAAAATCTTGCTGTGACTTGGCCTACAGACATGACAGGGTACATGTTGGTCCATGACCAATCATTGCTGGTCATCATTCATGATGTGCATGATGTCATCGGAATATTCTTGTCCTATTTTATTATTATTAATGTTATTTCATTCACTGTAACTGTTCATGTCACAGCTGAACTGTTATAGAAGTAACATAAAAACTGTCACCAGGAGGAAGGAGCTACATTTGAAGTACCACATGCAAACTATGCTGAATCCTCACTGAATCCTCCACAACAAGCTGCTGCAAATGTTTCACAATAGAAGTCTTTTTTATGATATAAAAGGATTCTCTCAACTGAAATGATTAGGGGTTTTTAAATTAAAACGGATACAAGAAGTGTTGAGTTTGAAATGACTGTGCAATACAATCAATTTAACAAATGGGAGCCGATTGAAAGTAAAAATAGAGAAATACAGAGGGAATGAGAAATAAAGGCCTGTGTCTGAAAATAACCACCTGTTTCTTACATAGTCTGTGTCAAATGAAGCTGCTACCCTCTGCAGTTGTAGTAGGTAAAAGCCCCGCCGCTATTAGTGAATTTTATTTCTTCATATCCTTCATTATGAGTGCTCACCAGGTTGCTAAAGTGCCTCTGCTGTTTCACAACCTCATTTTTCTCTTGACATATTGTTGTCCACAGCAGCAGATTGCTCTGCATTTCTATTGGTCAAAGTGATGGCTATGATGGGAGAAGTCATGGAAGACAAAAAGAAAATCAAACATGCTAGACTTCCTGTTGAGAAGTCGTGATGTGTCCCAGGCGTGGAGTCAGTTGTCATTTACTATAACACACTACACAGGATAAAACTATGGATCATCACGTATGACACTCATTGTCGTTCAGGATCTAAGCGTGCACTGTACAACGGCCGCATCAGGCTGATATCGTGTAGTCTGAACCCAGCATAACACATCCTGGTTGTCTTTTAGTGACTGATATTGTCCCTCTTATCTGACTTGGAGTAAACACCAAACAAGAACACCTCCCAAAGTGTAACATTGATCAGGCCACTATATACTATGTATGTATTCAGAACCAATCATTATTCTGAACAATCACTCCTTACTGAAAGAATACAGTAAGCAGGTACATAACTAAGTTCAGTCCAAAGTCCTGTCCACTGCTTCTCTTTCAGGGGTTTGAGAGGATAAAGTCTGTTTGGATCTGCATGTGTGAGGTGTCAGTGGACCACACAAATGTCCAGTATACAGAATTTGGCTCGACAGGTTGGGCAGGGGACCCTGCTGGACAACCAGGTCTCAGGTCTTTGCTGGTCTTGGCGGCTGGCAAACCATCGACCCAGACAGGACAGACACCACATAGGTCTGCAGAAACACTGCTGGCACTCTGACTCATTATCAGCTCCTGTAGCACACAGCAGTAACAGAATCACAATCACCATCAGCTTAATTGGCCAAGTATGTGCACGCACACTCACTCATTCATTAACTAACACACACTGGCTCTTACCCTCTGTGTGGCACAATCTCACCAGCTTGGTGCTTGCTGGAACCTGCATACAGCCGATACAGGGCTCCATCTCCTGTGTGTGGAGACCAAATATTTTGATGCATTTTACATTTTGATAATGATGGTATGGAAAGGATTTGAACACACAAATAGTAGTGTACCTGTCCACTGGGGGGGGTGTACGGTTGATTGAGTTCCACCTGGGCTCGAAATGTTTCTAAAAAGAGTTCACTCATGGTTTGGTGGATCACTACATTGGGAGAGTTTCTGATGGGAGCATGGAGCTTCTCCCTGAGCTCTGCATACTCTGTAGAGTTGAGCCTACAAACAGCACAAAGAAGGTTTGGGTAGTATCACCTTACTGCAGTATTCCAGGGTATGTAGAAATCCAGACCATTAATAATTATTAATTATTAAACTGATACCAGTGCACACTCATCAGGGGTGAAAAAGGAGACAAAGATGTGAACCCTCTATGGCAGTGTTTCCCCAACTAGTTCAGCTATTGGGAAGATGAAATGGTATCTTTCCAGTCAATTTTAGAATCAGCATTAATGGAAAAACTCACCCTAAAATTAATGTTATCTTATGACTACAAAAGTAATGTCAGTTCAGGGCACGAGGGAGTGCAGAGCCAGGTCCAACACTGTACTGCAGTGCAGTGCACTGTAGCTGTAAAAATATATGTTGCTTTTGCTCTTGGTCAGTTAAAGACAGGGCTTAGATATTACGTTTATAACTTGATTTTACAACCACTGCAACTAAAAGAAAAACTGTCACAATTCTGTCATTTTCAGTAAGCTTGATGTTAGCCTCTTTTTTAAGCATCATAATTACAGTAATTAGAGTAATATGTGTTCTGTAAGTAACATAGGTCCATTTAGCTAACTGTCTACATTTTGTTGTTATTTATTCCCCATTTTGTGCCAGAGAAACCAATAAATGTTCATTATAAAAAATAACTGAACTTTTTAAAAGTCTTTCAGCCCTTCATTACGCTACCTTTAAATGAGCGTAAATTCAATCATACACATTCATGAAATTACCTTTATAATAAGCTTATTTCACATGAAAAACATGGTCTTTAATAACTGCTTCAAAAGTATTTTTACTATATATATCATAGTTTCCTCTCTAATATCTATTTAATATGACTGTGAAGACACAACAAATTTCTCCTTCAAACAGCTGTATTTATTCAAGTTTCTCACACAAAACTACATTGTTAGAGTTACTCGGCTCTTTGGATCAGCCTCCAAACTATTGGCCGTTCTATTTATAATCTGTGCTCGTTGCCGACTCTGGCTGCCTACAGTAGAAATAGTGAGTTAATTGCATGTGGGGATCAGGCCAATCAGGCCTATTAACAGGTCCAGCTCAACATATTGTCATGTAAGCCAAGTAGGGTTATCATAAGGCATGTGGGTAGACAAAAACTGACTTAATTTATAACCCCATGCCTCTGTTCTCACAGGCCCAAACCAACGGAGGTATGAAGGGATGAAAAACTAGACACTGCCCAAGCCTGTCACTGTTAAATTATTAAGGGGGGTAGGTTTCATTTATTAGGTGAATTAGTTGATAGTGTTTTGTATTTTTCCATATTTATATATTTAAGTTTACTTTAAACTCTTACCACTAATATATACTGTAGTTCAGTTTTGCAATGAAAAAAGTCATCCTTTAATGTAATTGACCTTTGTCTGTGCTTTACTGTTTTATTTATTTATTTATTTTTAAATGTTGGCTCAGGCACCGGCATCACGAAAAACCCAAACGATACCCAACCCTATCCACCACCAGAGGTCGGTCTCTGCTGGTGAAACACACAGCTGAGCTGAGAAAGATGGCAGCTGCGAGTGGTGGGGATAACCACCACTGCTTGCTCACTCACTCACTCACTCACTCACTCACTCACTCACTCACTCACTCACTCACTCACTCACTCACACTCTCACACTCTCACACTCATACACACTCATACCTGATATCAAAGGGTTTGACAGCAGGGTTAATGCTGTCCACTCTCAGGGTCAAGATCTGTGTGGGGGCAGCCGAGTCCGGACTCAGTTGGTGTTGTCTGGACTCCGTCACTGTCACATGACATTCACTCTGTAAAGCCATGTAGATGTAATAGGTGGTCACCTAGAGAAGGACAGAATCAAAAAAATGTCAGCCATATGGATGTTTGTTTGTTTTTTGGCCAATTTGGAATACCTTTAAAATGAAAACACAGTAAAAGGGACAGCAACCACCCTGATGGAGACAAGACAGTCAAAAAGGTTAAGCATGGATTACTGGAGAAAAGTCTTCATGTTAATGGACTTGCACTGAAGCCAAAACTGCTCTGCACCTCACTATAATCATTATGGACACTTTAGTAACATCACTGTCCCCCTTGTTGTTTTTTGCACATACAATCACTTTGCACTAAATATGCTCTCTTTTATCCACTTCTCATTACTATCCACTGCTAATTTTAATCCACTGCTCATTATTATTATTATTATTATTATTCCCTGTATTTTTGTACTTTTTTGCATGCCTTTAAGTTTTTAATTTTTAAATTTTGAATCTGACTCTTTCTCCTTGACTGCTGTAACACTGGAATTTCTCAATTGTGGGATCAATAAGGATGTATCTTATCTTATCTCTTATCAATATAATCCATAAACAGGTCTGGGTATCACCACTGATTTCCCGATTTGATTCAATTCGATTCCATGCAATATCAATTCCATTAGGGTTATTTCAATTAAGTAACAATTAAATTTGAGGCTATGGTTCTCTGCTGGAAAACGGTGCATTGCCCCCCTCTGGGTTAGCAGTGAGTTACTGCCCCAAGTGAGGGAGTTCAAGTATCTCATGGTCACGTTCATGAGTGAGAATAAAATGTAGCGTGACATGGGTCGGCGATTTGGCGCGCGTCCCCAATGATTCAGGTGCTGCCCTGGATTGTCGTGAAGAGGGAGCTGAGCCAGAAAGCAAATCTTTCAATTTATTGGTCCATCTATAAATGTGATTGTAAATTTGCAATCTCTCATTGAAGAGATTATCCTAATGAAAGAAAACTTTGTGCTGTACACTTGAATCTCATTTTATGATTATTAAATTTAACAGCTGCAGAACTAGAACGAGATCAAATCACATAACCCAGCTGGACGGCTATAGCACAGACTGCTTCCTCTTGCATAATACAATGCAATTTCACAGCATCTGCTCCAGACTGACTTACTTTACTGAACACCAGAGATCTCATTCCATTCTGCTCACCTGTCATGGCCAGAGAGCTGTAACTGAACACAGTTTCTCCCACAGGAGACTGCTTTCCTTAATGTCATCTAACATACTATACATATGGTGATACTGACACCTAGTGTTCACTATAAGAACTGCATTTTAATATAGCCAACAGGCCAATTATAGATTTCATTTTTAACTAACTCAGGGATAATATCAATTAAGGTGCAAACGAGCACATGGCCCACGAGCTGACCCCACACCTATGAATTTTCACCAAAACACTTTTACTCACCTTTAAAACCCAGCTGTCAGTAACAATAACTCTGGCTCCAGGTGCCCCTGTAGCAAACTTATCTATACGTCTGAACTCAGTGTTGATGCTGGATGCTACAGAGCCCCAGTTGGAGTGAGGAGGCTGTATGTGGGCCTGCAGGGCCCGGCTGATCAGATGGTTGTGCCAGTGATGGCGGGACCAGTAGATGACGAGTGTCCAGCTGGCCAACTGGAGGCAGAGAGAGAGGAGGAGAAATGCTCTCCAGCTGTCACTCACCTAGTGAAACACAAGACAACAACACAGCTGAGACCAACATTTAAGAATTACTGCCCACAATTATAAATCAGCCTTAGGTGGCACTCAATGCATTGCTGTTCTTTTTTCATTTTAGTGAAGCCAGTGAACCAAGTGAGACTGGGATATTTCAACAGAGCACAACCCTTAGTGTTTCCTTTAGAAGTTTGATGCCAAGTCACAGAAACAATGGAAGCAGATTTAGCTATGTTTCATATGTTGGAAGATATATGTAAATATATAATTTATAAAATTGAAATCCTGTATAGGAGTGGTCCAAAAATACTAAGTTTGAGACTTAATACAAAATTTGACCAACAAAAATAAAATCAAGTGGTGCCTCTGGCAACTAATAGACAAGCTTAGTGAAGCTCCAGAGACACTGCAGTGACCTCCATAGACATCTTGGTTGTTGCCAGGGGTTGGCAAGCTAACGACTATCAGGACCGTGCTTCTGCCACTCCAGAAGAGCAGCTGCAGGCTACTGGTAAGCTACACTGTGTCGTATTTGAAGTGTTTGTAAATGACTTCAGAAAGTAAAGGTCTGTAAATACAGTTGAAGCTAAGGTTAATTTTACTTCCTGTCAGTCTTTATTTTGGTGGTCCCCTTTTCTTTTGATCCCATCAGACTTTTATTTTAAAACCTTCTCCTGGCAGAAACAGAATATTGAAACAGAAAAGCTTGAGAACAAAGGAGGGAAGACATGCAACTTTTCTCTGCAAAATCAAGCTCTTTTCAATCATTCATTTTCCATAGCAGCTTATCCTGTTAGGGGTCATGGGGGGTCAGGAGCCTGTCCCAGCTGACAATGGGTGAGAGGCGGGGTACACCTTGAAGAGGTCCCCAGACTTTCACAGGGCTGACAGCCCTTATTAAATAGGATTTGTGCAAATTTGCAGGAAAGCCCAATCAGTCTTTTTTCAGCCTGCCTACCTTTGTTCATACAGGATGTGTGAGCAAGTAACAAAACGTGTTGCTCAGTGGTGACATAAACAGTGATGTGGGAAGGAAGCCGCAGCTGGTCAGTCCTTCGGCGATTCTCTCGTAAGTTGGCCTGTTCTTCACCGTCCCCATCACTTGACGGTCAATGACCTCTTCATTTGCGAGGGCAAGGAGGGTGCGCAATTCTTTGTCTCCCAGTTGCTCATCTTTACTGTGTCTGTCAGGTTTGCTTTTCCCTCTTGCTACTAGCTGCTCGCTAATTCCTGCTATCAGCTGTTTCCTGTTTGTCCATTGCCAGTGGGTCGCACGTGCGGCGTCATCAACAGTCCTCCCACAAGTCTTCAACAGCTCCTCCCATTGTGGAAGGTGGAAAATTGGGCACCTTGGATCAACTCGCCAATCCGGCTCTGTGTGCCTAAACACTCACAGCTTGCCTGCAAAACGGCCCAACATTCGCAGAAAATCTGGAAGTGTAAAAGGGGCTTCACATTCACACCGATGGCCAATTTAAAGTCACCAATTAACGTAGCCTGCATGTCTTTTGACTGTGGGAGGAAGCCAGAGTACCAGGAGAAAACCCATGCTGACACAGGGAGGGGTCCTCCACCGTGGATTTGAACCAGGAACCACTGCACCACCGTGCCGCCATATCAAGCTCTTGTTTCTTGTATAATTAAGTGCCTGGCTAGAATGGGAGCATGGTATTGTGTCATTTAATGTTTCATAATGTGTAGTGATATGTGTTTGAATTGACTCAACATTAAGCAGGTATTAAAATTTAAATGTATTGCTGTCGCAGCAGTCATGCTAAAAATAGCTGCGGGCCTAACTAAATATCGGTAACATCATAGAGATACTGGCGTCTTGTTTTATGTGTTCAAAGGTTGATATTGTAATTTATGCTTATATATGAATTTGATATGGTATTTATGGATTGTGGTTATGTTTGCACATGAGTAAGAGCTTATTTTATTTATTTGTGTGTGCTTTGTAGCTCTTAGTGTTTTAGACTTTAGACTTTATTGTCCCCAGAGGGGAAATTCTTTTCCACAGCACCACAACAGTTTGACCGACATACAGAACAGGACAGACATCATTGCACATACACATACGCACGTTGCACAGGACATTTGGACAGGGACAGAAACAACATTAAAACCGAGTGTCGCAGGTGAGCGTCTGGAGAAAAGGTGTTCTGAAGGAAGAAGTTAACAGTGGTGTTCAAAGACTTTTGAAAACAACAGTATGCTTCACCGTTGCCTGGCCCAGGGTTCACTACAGTGTTGTTTTATTAAATTAAGTGGGGATGGAGAGAAAAAAGGGAGAGTCACTCAGCCAATTACGGTCGGAAAACCCTGCTGTTTATTCTGAACTCATGTTTGCTAAAATGTTATTATATGATAAGTTGATTACGTAATTATCATGATAGACCTAGCTGTTTAATCTGTAACTGCCCCAACTGGCACTTGAAATCAAAATTACATCTGGAACATACTTGACTCTTACGGGCTGATAATAGTTTAAATGTCTAACAACGTCAGAATTCCATGTTGTGTGGACGTAAACATCATGATGTGTTACACACGTTGGGTTTTGTGATCTTTATGACTAAATGTGGTTATCAGTAGTGTAGTGGAAGGTATACGGAGTACACAGGGCATACCCATCTCTTTTTAAAAGCTGTTCACAGTATAGCCTTCTATCATCCAAAAGCCATTGGAATATAGGAAAGTATACCCACTTTCTCCTCTGTAACCTACCCAGCTACCTAATAGTACACCCACCTCATCAACTACCACTACATCACTGGTCTTTCTTTTACGTCCAGATGATGCTGGCATGAGACGTTTGGAAGACATTGGATTTTGGTTATCTAACAAAACAACTTAAAAACAACAACATATAAATATCATCTGTCAAAATATTCTACATCCACTGACGTTGGCATTAGATGTCCCGACATTGGAAAAAAAGCTGTTCTGACATTGGAAAAAAAAGAAAAAGGAAAAAGATGCTGCAAAATTATTTCATGCCTTTATTTCGAGGCGACTTCGACTACTGTAATGCCCTTTTTACTGGCGTCCCGAAAAACACCACTGAGAGACTTCAGCTCATTCATAACTCTGCAGCTCTGCTACTAACCAGTACCAAGAGGAGAGAGAACATTTGGCCAGTCTGAGCTGCTAACCTCTTTTTTAAGTAATTGCCTCCAAGAACACTGCGATCATCTGCTGCTAGTTTCTCAGAGAAGATCGGGGATGCAGCCTGTGTCAATTACACCCCAAAGCTGTGGAACACACTACCTGTAGATATATGGGAAGCTAGCTCGCTAAATATTTTAAAAAGAAAGCTAAAAACCTATCTGTTCACTTTAGCCTTTAACTAGCTGACTTGCCTAATACAGGTCTGAAACTTCGTTTTGGTTACACTTCTTAGTGCTGCAACTCTTAAAAAATGTTGTATCTTTCTTGATTTTATGGTTTTACATTCTATGACTTTATGATGTCATGATTTTATGTATTTATACATAAAATTATATTTATGTATTTATTTATTTATTTTATTTAGCCTTTATTAATCCAGAAAATGTCCCATTGAGATACAAGATCTCTTCTTCCAGGGAGTCCTGGCATCATCTTATGATATTAAAAAATGATTTTAAGATTTACAGTTTTGCTATTATTAGTGGGTGGTGGATTTGACGGAGGAAGACTGTGCTGAATTTGATCCACAGTGACATAACTGGGTGGTAGATTCTGTGGCAGCTGTGGGCTGTACCCGTCACAGACAATACCTGCAGATGCTTATTTCAGTTAATTAATGTCTGTTGGTGAGTCTTTGCCCGTTGGGAATCATAGGCTCTAATTGTTAATGACGTCGGAGGCCTAAAAGGTGACACAAGAATAAATACTATATGAGATTTGGATTAGTAGGATCTCAAATTACCACTTTTAAATGACAAAAGTTGAATCAGTCAATCTTTGTTTTAAACTGTTTTACATGTCCTTTTATACTGAATTGCCTTGTTTGTCTGTTTTATGTTCATTATATCTGTTTTCATGTGAAGCATTATAAGCAAGTGCTTATAATGCCCTTATTGTATAGCACTTTGTGCTGCATTTCTTGTACAGTATGGAAGGTGCTCTATAAATAAAGTTTATTCTATTATTATTGAATTTTGGTCATTGGACATCACAACCTAAATTAATCCAAATATCATTGTTAACACATTGGCAGCTAGCTAGTTGTATATTTTACCACATCTTCTTTTGTTCTCCTTTGCTAGCTTGATTTTACATCCTAAGCGGTATGAAACAAAACCATTTATGTGCATCTTACTGGAAATGAACTGGAACACAGCTCCACAATGAATCTGATCGATCACATTATTACAATATGTCTGAATTACAGGAAATTAGACAGCTGGCATCATGAAGTGTGGTGCATGTGTCCTTAATTTAGTGTGACACAAGTTTGTTCATAAATCTGCAAACAGACAGATGCATAGTGAGAGAGGGACAGACAGAGAGAGAGAGAGAGAGAGAGAGAGAGAGAGAGAGAGAGAGAGAGAGAGAGAGAGAGAGAGACTGACCTGGTGGATGTATGCCAGGTTTTTTTCAGGAGCAGCGATACACATCCCCATGTAGTAACCTGGACAGATGAACCACAACATGGACATCAGCAAAACGTACATGAACAACAGCATCAAATGACAACATAAGGAACAGATCACATCCACTTCAGACCCTGTTGAACACACAATCTACCTACACCATGCTGCACCATGCACAAACATGAGACCAAAAATGTACAATACAGTCAATCAAAGGCATCAGTTTGCATATCAACAGTAGGGACTAGGGTTGCAACGGTATGAGATTTTCATGGTATGATAACAGTCTCAGAAAATATTGTGGTTTCACGGTATCACAGTATTACAGAATTGTTATTATCATTATTTTAAGTCAAAATGACCCTTAAAGGAATATAAAGAGAAGGGTTATTTTTTCTGTTGAACAAATGTTTTATTACTGTAATTGAAAGCTGAAACCACTTTTTTAAGTTTAAGTTTGTGTAAAATGTCTCCCCTTTGAAAACAACTATCCCTCTTCCAGGACGGACAGATGTGCAATAGATGTCGTACAGAACAGATCACTTGTGTTCTGTTATCACAGTTATTTGTTTTTACCTAAAAAAACAAGCATGGACCAACTACTAATGAGACTACTGCACACTCTTTGACAATTTCTGACTTGACCTCTTCATCCTCTCTTTCCAACCTCTAGAATACAACATGCCCACTGATGTCATCACGGTTCGCACCTCACATCAAGTAAAACCTTTGGTTCCAGTTGAGAACCTACTTTTCGGATTCTGAACCAGTTTATTTCGGTTGGTTTAAAATTAGACATGGAAACCGGTGGAAAACGGGTAAGACAGTCTTAAATGAAGTATTGTATCTGTCAGACAGTCTGATGGGGATACTACCATATCAACATAGCAATAATGCAGCAGGTTAATTTTTTAATATGTCAAGGGCTGTAAAATGATTTTTTTTAAAATCGCAACTAATTGTTGAATATCAATTGTTAATCGCGATTAATCGCACTTTTTAAATTGCAATGAGATGAAGCAGTGTTTTAATAAGGAATCAAATTAATGCAAATAAATTTATTTTATGATCTTGAGTTTTGGACCTATTTCTTTCAAATCAGTGATGCTCTGCTACAACAGTGTGGTTGAAGACACAGAATAGCAGCTTGCAATTAACCCTCTGAGACCCACATACTGTAGACCTATGTTATCTTATTTGTGGAGGGGACAGAGGATCTTGTGGGAGAGATAGTGGGTCAACAGTATATGCCACATGGAAGTGGTATATCACCTGAAGGCTGGTAGACTAATTTGGGATGCAGCTCAAGCAAAAAGGTGCATAGTGTGAGCCCAAAACTGTATGGGACTAACATATAGTGGACATGTCTGTAAAGGGGAGACTTGCGGGGACCCACAGAACCCATTTTCATTTAGATATCTTGAGTTGAGAGGTTAAGGGACCTCTCTGAGAACAGCAAACGATGATTCCACAGTGACTCCAAAAAGAGGAGCAGCTTCAGTAGTGTGGAATAAACTGTGGCGTTGTTTGGCCTGGGGGTCCTGAATGTTTTATGAACAGCCGCCAGATTTCTCAAACTCTTTTAGCGAGTTACTGCAAGTTACCCTCCCTGCTGAGGGAACTCATTCAGCGACTCCTCCAGCAGCAGCACAGTGTCTCTCCTTCTCCTTTCTTGCTGTATGTACATGGGAGTCGGGGTCGTCAAGTGATTAAACCTTTGGTAATGTAAACCTATGTACCGCTCACGGCTCAACAAAAAAACTGCATATATGTAAATGTGCAATAGTTATTGTAGCATAACAGCTTGAACTCAATCATTTAGGATTTTGTGAACAGAGGGAAACTGCCTGTTGGTTTATGTATATAGATCCCAGAGTACATTTTTTGTATTTGGGAGCTGTTGAAATGTGTAATTTGTGGTAGATTTTATTTTGTTAACTACTAAGATTGTATACAGAACCTGAATCTCACTCTGAGTTACTGCTGTTGTTCACAAACTGAAAAATGAGAGAATTTTCATTTTTACATATTTGAAGGCCAAAGGTGACATGTAATCTATATCGCTTATTTTGTTGCAATTCTATTTATGAATAATAACTTTTTTTATAAACAAATTTGTTATATTGTTGAGAACATCGTTATAGCAAAAATCCCCTGAAATATTGTGATATTATTTTAGGGCCATATCGCCAACCCCTACTGTACTTAAGCAGAAATCTTTCTGAAACACATGAATTATTCAAGTAAAGGGTTTTATAAATTAATTAAAATGAGTCAGTTTCTCATTGATGTGAACAGGTGGCACATACACATTTTTAAAAGGTTATCTTCCCAAACAAAAGATACAATGGACTTACTGCTTTATATTCCATTAATGCCTGTTTTTATTTTGAATTGTATTTATTATTTTTTGTTTTCCTTACATACACATTTCCACTATAAATTGATGCCTTCAAAAATCAACAGAATGCAGGAAATATATATATTGAATTTATTGAAGGAAAAGCCCCTTGAGGTGGATCACCTCGTTTTCAAGGGAGATCCTTAGCAGCAACATTCAACAAGCAACAATAGTACAAATAGAAGCAACACAGAAGTACAACAAAAATGACAGGACAGAATCACAAGAAAAGCAACAGACAAACATAAGGTAAAGCAAGTACAATGCAAAGGCACAGCACACAGGTAACAGTAAAGCATACATTGCACATGTACATCCCATAACCCCAAGACCAGTTAGAGACCACACACTAAAAGCATGAGCATTGTGTTTTTAGATGGTTACGTAACTCAGTCTTAAAGGTCTGTAAGAAAGATATAGAGCGAAGGGAGCTGGGTAGGTTGTTCCAATCTGAGGGTGCTTTGAATTTGAATGCTCTTCTCCCTTTGACTCTGGAGGTTCTAGGTATGATAAAGGAGGGATATTGTGTTTGTCTAAGTGAATATGATGATGAGTATGGAACAAAGCATTGTTTAAGGTAGGGTGGGCAGGTCAAAAAGATACATTTAAAAATGAACTGTAGCCATTGAGAGTGCATTCTAGCGTTAGGGGGAAGCCAGTCAAGATTTTCATATAGAGTACAATGATGAGTGCGATATGGACATTGCAGGATGAACCTGCATAAACTATTAAATGTGACATATAGAGGGCTTAAGTTTGTATCAGAGGTATTTTGATAAACAATATCAGCATAATCTATAATTGGCAGTATTAATTGTGTGATTATTCTTTTCCTAACTGGAAAAGTGAAACAGTTGGCTGACCGGTACAGCTGACCTAGGTTGCGGTTAACTTTTTTAGTGACTGAGTCAATGTGTGATCTAAAGGACAGTTCCTTGTCTAACCAGACACCCAGATATTTAAAGGTTTCCACATTTATTAGTTGTGATTCATCAGTACAGTTAATAGTTAACTCACTGCCAGCACTGAGGTTATGTCTGGTCCCAAATACCATACAGCAGGATTTTGTTTTGTTCAATAGTAGTTTGTTATTATGAAGTGTTTGATGCTCAAAATCTTTGGGGGAGGACCCCCAGATGCCCCCCTTAGTATGTCTCCTATGAAACCTGTGCCTTTGCAGCCCGTGAGAACACTCACAGTTTTTGGTTGTGTTGTGTTAGATCTGAGTGTGAGGATAAGGTGCTGTCTCTCAGCGTTGTGTTGGGGGTGTTAACAGCCACAGCCAGACGTCACTTTCTGAGAGTACAGGAAGTGTATCCCTGTTAATGTCCTACGTGTTCCAAACGTAGGACGACCATGCATTAACAGTCCAGTGCTGTCCACCTCCACACGAAGGTGTCAGGTCACCGCGTCTGTTTGCTTACAGGAACACATGAAGCTAAGAGGGCGTGTTTGTTTTGGACTTTACAAAATGTAACACAAAAAGTGACACAAACCATACCTTCCAACAGCTTGGTTAATGTTAGTTTATCCTACATGGTTGGGTCTCGGTATTGTATGACAAACATGGCCAGAGTTATTTCCCTATCCTTATATGTGACTGGATGTTAGCTGTGTTACCTAGCGGCAGTGCGGAGTGGACCAGTATGGTGATACTGGTCCTCCTGACGTGGTACTGGATGAAGCCCAAGTCCTCACTCCCCAGCCAGGACGAAAATAGATTCTGGATGGTCAAACCGGCCGAGCGGAACTCGTTGGGGGTAAACACGAAGCACAGAGAGAATACTATGTATGCTAGACTAAAAGTTAACTCCGGGCTCTCCATACTTGTGTGTTAGATGTCTACTTCCTTATAAGTTTCTTCTTCTACACGTTTTCTTCTTCCTTTATACTATTATCGAGTTGCAGACCGTCGTTTATAAAGTATATACCGCCACCTACCGTACCGGAGTATGGGGTATGAGCTCTTGTGGCTGGGGTTAATCACATGGCAAATAAAATACTAATTAAATGACAGTATTACTAAAAATTTAGAAAAAAAAACCCGCTATACTGTGTGATCTAATCTTATCTTGATCTCTTCGTAAATATTCAAAATATACACAATATTAAATGTTAAGGAAAAAAAGTAAATGCGTAAATTTAAAAAAAAACACAAAAAACAGAGTAGCAATGAGTTGAAGATAAATACAAGAGTTACCAAAAATAAACTAAAATCACAGAAAAATGCAGACTGCACCTGATAATCAATGATATAACATTGAGAAGTAGTATTGCATATGATTTTTGATTTTGAAAATGATTAGATTAGATTAGATTAGATTCGACTATATTAGATTAGATTAGATTAGATTACATTAGATTAGATTAGATGCAACTTTATTGTCAGATTGCATCTAAGCAGAAGTGCATAAGCAGTAATTAAATAACATATGTACAGATTAATACACAGGGTGGAGGGTATGAATGATATATAAATACATCTATTTCTACAGGTATGTACATACTATGAACAGGCTATGTCTATACATTGTAGTACAGTATGAATAACTATACAGTATGTACAGTTGTGCAAATTGTAAATATAAGTATATATGATTCAACAGTATGTACAGTAGTGCAAGAGAATGGATTACATTATATACAGAATTAAGCGCTATAATGTACAGTAGTGGCTAATAGTCCAGAGGTGACATAGGGGTCTACATTGACAAGTTATCTTGATATTGAAAAGTAATATTGCACGTGATGTTGTGAAAATATTGCACTAGAAAATGAAAAGTATGTACATCATGTAAAAGTTGTAGTGCACCTAATGTAGGTGAATATTGTTGTCTGTGTCCTTTGTTTCAGCTCTCCTCCTTACAGAAGGGGGAGGAGTTATATAGTTTGATGGCCACAGGTAGAAAGGATCTCCTGTGGTGTTCTGTGGTGCTCCACTGGCTAAGTATGCTCTGATATGACTCCAGAGTGGCAGGCAGGGGGTGAGAGGCGTCCAGAATACTAAGTAGTTTTCTCAGCCTCCTCCTCTCTGACACCTAAACCAAAGACTCCAGTTCCACTCCCAGGACACAACCAGCTTTCCTGATGAGCTTATTGAGTCTGTTAGCATCAGCTGCCTTCACCCTCCTTCCCCAGCACACTACAGCGTAGAGGATGACACTGGCTACCACCAAGTGATAAAAGAACGACAACATGGTCCTGTAGACGTTATCTATGAAATTAAAAAAGGAGGACAATAGGGTTTCATTTGACCATGGGAACTGTTGCTCTTTGAAATAAACTTTCAAATCAACTCAGTTTGAGTGTACATGTGAGACCAACTAATACACTCTAGGGGGGAGCTGAAGTAAATCTTTTTTGGAAGATGATCTTTTACCCTTTTCAGGACTTAAAGGATAACTCAAGCATTTTTCAACATGGACCCTATTTCCCCATGTAAACTGATCAAAGAGACTTATGTGAACAACAATGTTTGAAATTGTTCCAGTACTGAGGGAGTGGACAGCAGCTGGTAGCGGCGGAACAAAGCTGCAATGGAGGCACACGGAGCAGTTAAACATCGTCACTGTATGTCCATTAAAAGTGCTTATATCTGACACAGTGTGGCTCAATTTACCTTTAACTTGACCTGGTTTGTTATTGCCTTGTTAGACGGCGGTCTCATTCTGAAATATTATGAGATGTCACGGCAGGAAAACCACATTGGAAATGTGTGTGAGTTCTGGAGAGAGTATAATAACCAGAGTAGTTAACAGTAAGTGTAGTTTAGTGTTATCTAAAAAATATTCAGTGTCATGGATAATTATTTATCAGATTTCAATCATGTGGATGAGGCTTTTGAATTTGATCACTGCTTGTATTTGTGTGAGCCGGAGTATATGGATGAAGAGTGGAGCAGGAGTGACAGAGCTCAAAAAGACAACGGAGGGTGGCTGAGGCTCTGCAGGACATGAAGCTGAAAGATGGAGTTGCTGTGACCCCATACTCACAGAGGAAAAATGCTATGTAGTAAAGAGTGACTCGTGTTTGTCCATTTCTGACATTTAACTCCATAACACTTCACTCAGTTCTTAAAGCCACAGTGTGTAGGAATTTCTCCCAACGCTGAAATCGTATATTGCATTCAAACGGATAGTGCACTCCAGCACCTCACTGTTTCAAACACGTATTGCAACAACTTTAGGCATTGTGTACCAAAAACTATGATAACATTGACGAAACCATGTCATCTGATACTTCATGGAGTATAGGGCTCAAAAGGGTGACGTAGCGGAAGTGGAAAAAACGCAATGCATTGTGGGCTTAGCGGGCAATTCAAATCATCAAATCAAATCAAACTTTATATAGCGCTTTTCATACTTTAAAAATGCAACACAAAGCGCTTCACAAAATAAAAACACACAACACAAATATTACAAATACTGAAAACCCGCTCCTCCCACACACACACACACACACACAGTCAATACAACCACCTATGGGGAGGGGGAGCTCATCCACACTGAGAGGTGTCACAGCCTACGGCCACAGGGAGCGCCGCCACAGAGACCACCCTGACCCAGATAGACTGGGGTGGACTCCACACATGGTGCAGAGCCTCCCAGTCCCCCGGGCCTGAGGGACCTCCAGGACGACATCCCCGTGGGCAGACCGGACACACCTCCCAGTGTGGAGGCCCCCCATGAGGAAACACTCGAGCTAAAAACTAAAAGACTAAAAAGCAATAGGACAGGTTAAAATAAGTATGAGATAAAATAATGATAAAATGCATAAAAATTTAAGGATTTAGAGAAATTAAAGATTTAAAGATTAAAAAAAATGAAGATTTAGAAATTTAATAAACATAAAATGCATAACGATTTAAAAATAAATCATTTAAAAGCATTAGAGATTAAAATAACATATAATAGGAGAATAAAAAGAGTACAAGAAATCAGTTAAAAGCCAAACTAAAAAGGTGAGTTTTGAGCCTCCTTTTAAAAACATCATCAGTCTCTGCAGTCCTGATGCTCCCTGGCAGGCTATTCCATAAGTGAGGGCCATAATGGCTGAATGCAGCCTCCCCGTGGATGTAACTCTTGGAATGATTAAAAGGCCGGTGCCGGAGGACCTCAGGATCCATGAGGGTTGATAAAAGCAGGTCAGATAAATAAGATGGCCCAAGATCATTAAGACATTTAAAACTAATAAAAGAACCTTAAAATCGATCCCGAAACACACGGGGAGCCTGGAAAGTCTGTTTACGTTGCACGATGCTACAGTTGTGTTTTGTTGTTGTTCTTTTAGCAAATTAACACACGTTAGCGATATAAAATGCCACAGTCAGTCTAACGATCGCTATGTAAAAAAGGATCGATGGGCTGAGATTGTTCTCCTTTCCCACTTGGAAACAAAGCCAGAGAACTCAGATCTCTGAGCTAACCGAGAGGCGCCGAATGGCTTGGATAGCAGCCGTGAGATGACCAAACCTCACTTTCAGCAAGACCACCCGACACATGTTGGTGTGTTCACTGCATTTTCACACTGGTAAGTATAATCAAAGCATGTGTTATGTTGTTTCATACGCAGCATTTAGTAGGCTGCTAGCGTTACCCAAGCTAACGTTAGCAGAGGGCAGCAAACAAAGCAAAATCAAAGCACACCCTCTCTTGAGACTTGGCGTTCCTAGATTCGTCACTGGTATAGTAGCTTATTCAGAAAACGGCGACAGGTCATTTAAATTCTGAGTCCATTTTCGATGCTTGTAAGGATCCACTCCACCTATTTTCTTTATTTTTTCGAGGTATGGAGCCTTTGGAACAGGGTTCAGCTTGTCTCTGTACCATCCAACAGACTTTTCCTTAGCCCGGTCCATTTTAGTTGTGTTCTTTCTCACTTCTCGCTTCACTTCTTCTCTCTCTGACCAACGTAAACAAAACAACAATGACTGCAAAAGTGGCGCTTGCGACCCACAATACATTGCACAATCACATGCCCTTTCAAGCCCTTTTCAATCAGGCTCCTACACAGATAGACGCAACGTGAGTTGATAAACCCCCTCCTCACCATGTTGGCTGTGTTTACAACGTAGGACTGTTACTACATAAATAATGTTTAGAATGTACAGATCTGAAATTGAAAATGTTCTGAAAGCTTCTTGGTGGCAGCAGACAGACTACATAGTTCCATATTGATGACATTTTATATGAAACAACAAATGCGTTCAAAGTACTTCTTCTTGTAGAACACATTTCACCTACCAGTGGGATATGACCCGAGAAATACCTTCACTCTAATTAAAATCATCTTAACCCACAACTGAACAAATTATTAGTTAAACAAATTTGTATTTGTGAAATGTTGATGTTGGAGCTGCATTTTGGCACACGGTTACGTTTAGAAAAAAACATCATGGTTTGGCTCTACATTCATTTTAGAAGCAAACACCAGGCTCCTGGATGAACATCCGCGATTTATTGGACCCATCCACCACCCCTCCCGCCTGCCTCATAAGGACCTTCCAGCTCCTTATATAATATCATTATTGGCAGCATTTCAAACTGACACAAGCAGCATATCATACCGCCATGACAGGAGCCGCCTGGCCATGTTATTAACTATAGCAGCCATTTCAGCATACTAAAGTTCCGGGGTCACTTAGTCTACAACGCGTCTCAGTTTTGACCCGTGTTGCTGTTCCTTTTGTGAACATCCACAGTACTCACACGAGGCAGGTAAAAAGTTGAATTAAATTTATTGAGAGTATAAAAAAGAAACAAAACAAATCAGCAGGCCAAGTCCTTTCAAATTTTGAACCACCTAGATTATGTTAAAATTTGTAACTGTTTGAGGGCAGTAAAGTTTACTTTAACTTGACTCCACTAACATTTGGAAAGTATCACAGATTGTAAACACTTTTTGTAGCCAGTTAGGAGTCTTTTAGTTTATTATGGAGGGATTTTTGGCCATTCTTCTTATAAAAGGCTTCGAGCTCTGTGAGATTATTGGGCCGTCTTGCATGCACTGCTCTTTTGAGGTCTATCCACAGATTTTTAATGATGTTTAGGTCGGGGAACTGTGAGGGCCATGGCAAAACCTTCAGCTTGTGCCGCTTGAGGTAGTTCATTGTGGATTTCAAGGTGTATTTAGGACCATCAGCTTTCTTACAGACTGTGATGTTTGCTTTATTGGAATTTAACTAAATCCATTCTTCCCGCTACCTCAGAGAGCTTTACAGCATAAGACATCCCTCTGTCCTTTGGACCCTCACAGCTGATAAGGAAAAACTCCCCAAAAAACCCTTTAACGGGGAAAAAAATGGTAGAAACTGAGGAGGGATCCCTCTTCCAGGATGGACAGACAAGCAATAGATGTCGTACAGAACAGATCAGCATGATAAATTAACAGTAATCTGTATGACAAAATGAGACAGAAAGAGAGACGGAGACAGAGACAGATGCAGGACAGACGGTAATGACAGTAGCTTACAACAACATTAATTAAAGTAATATTATTATTATAATTACTTCAATAATCATATGTGTATAATAACAGTAGAAGTATGACTGTGAAATGTTCCCCATGCCACTGGCAGCAACACAAGCCCAAAGCATGATCGATCCACCCTGTGTTTAACAGTTAGACTTTTTTCTCCAAACATACCTTTGCTCTTTGTGTCCAAAAAGTTCTATTTTAACTTCAAGTCCACAGGACTTGTTTTCAAAAAGCATCAAACTGTGTAGATTTTCCTTTGCAAACTTCTGACACTGAAGTTTGTGGTGAGGCAACAGAAACGGTTTTCTTCTGATGACTCTTCCATGAAGGTCATATTTGTACAGGTGTCGTTGCACAGTATAACAGTGTGCCACCACTCCAGAGTCTGATAAATCTTTCTGCAGGTCTTTTGCAGTTTGCAGAGTTTTGAGTTGCCTTTCTAGCAATCCTATGAGCAGCTCCCTCAGAAAGTTATCTTGGTCTTGTAGACCTCAACTTGACCTCCACAGTTCCTTTTAACTGCCATTCCTAAATTACATTACGAAGTGAGGAAACAGCTACTTGAAAACACTTTGCTATCTTCTCATAACTTTCTCCTGCTTTATGGGCATCAGTTCTTTTAGTTTTCAGAGTACTAGGCAGCTGTTTAGAGGAGCCCATGGCTGCTGATTGTTGGGACAAGGTTTCAAGAGTCAGAGTATTCATAAAACTTTCAAATTTGCATCACCTGGCCTTTTCTTACAATGACTGTGAATAAGCTAATTATGGTCTGAGATCCTGGTAAAAGTTGTCTGAGAGCTCAGATATCTTGGGGTGCCCAAACTTTTGCACGGTGCTTCTTTCCTTTTTTCACTCTAAAATTGTACAGAGCGAAAATGAACACAGTAATGTTACCTAAAATGTTGAAAAGCATGTTTCATCCTAAACTTCATTCCTTTTGGAGATCAGTTCATCTTCCACTCAGTTAACTGTTCACAGTTAGAGAAATTTGGACCAGGGGTGCCCAAACTTTTGCATACGACTGTAAATGTACTCTTCACCAATGTCTATTAAACTGTGTGACCACAGAGTGGCAGTAGAGGTTTACTACTGTCTCCCGAGTTATAAAACCATCTGTAATACATTTTTGCAGCATTGCAGTTTAATCTCTCTCTCTCTCTCTCTCTCTCTCTCTCTCTGTCTATCTCTCCCTCTCCCCCTCTCTCTTTCTTCCTCTCTGCTTCATCCTCTTTATCACTCCAGCTTCTTCTGTATCTATTTTTCTTTTGCCATACTCTCCACTCCTCTTCTCTGTATTTCTTACTTTCCCTGTATTCCCTTTTGCATTCTATCCATCCTATTCTATTCTATTTGCAGTGCACTGCATCTCTCTGAGGCAGTTTGCAATAGATCCAGCTGACCACACGTACTTATATCTCACTTAGTAGCTGCCTGCAACAACCCTAAACATGGAGTAGAATGTGGATGCAGTGGGTCTGAGATGAGTGTGTGCATGTTTTAGGGTGCTCTGTCCCTCTTCCTGCTGCAGTCTCTTGGTGTCATATATCATGTCCAGCTGGACTCATTGCCATTTTCAGTGACAGTGTTCCTTTGAATAAACTGTCAGTGCAACACTTAGCTGTGTACTGGATAAAGGGTAATGCCTACATAGTGAGTGTGTTTGCAGTTTCACTCCATTCTCTCCCCAGTGTTTACACAGCATATCCAGTGGAGTCTATAGCCATACTCAATGTCTGTACCTTTTTATAATAAGCAGCATGCACTGAAAGCCTTCAGATATTACAGCTTCAATAAAGGGGTCATCTGTTAGGAAGCAGCTGTCCAATCTCTGAGTCATGCTAAGCCCTCACTGAAAATGAAATTGCACTTAAAGGGATACAAACGCAAACATTTTTTTGTTTGTGTGTCTTGCCTCACTCCCGAGTCCATGACAAGCAGGTAGATACCATTCTTTCGGCTATACGTGCAGTAACAAGGGAGAGCCGGGCAGAGCTCGCCCACCGCTAATTAGCTTAGCTCAAATGCTTGGAGTCAATGGGTAGTGTTAGCCTGCCTCTGCCTGCAGTCATCAGATAAACTCTTCAGCAACTCTAAACGGTCCTGTGTGCTTGTTGTGACTCGTATTGTTATGTTACGTTATCTATTTTTAGACTAAGATTAGAACTTTATGTAAGTTTTGAAAGAAGTACATAGGAAACTAAGTCTAACCCTAACCCTGTGTGTGTGTTCTGTTAACAGTGCCCAAGCAATAAACAGGACAGACAATAGGATTTTATTTATTTTTACACTACATTTTCACTGAAAGCTGACCAAATCCGACCCCAGCCCGAATACAATTTATACATTTTTGACTGAACCCGGCCCGATCTGTGGAAATCAAAATATGGTCACCCTAGTTTCATGTTTGGTTGCGCCTTTGTGCCTCATGTCTGCAACTCATAACAAAATGGTGAAAGGAGAAAATGAGTGCGACAGAGCATCAGGAAATTATCGATAAACCAGGAACGGTTAGTTCGCCAGTTTGGTAATACTTCAGATTTTATAATTAACCAGTATATTTATTTATTTGACTGTTTTTCATGGTTATATTGACCTCTTTTCCCTGTGTTCATTTGTTCATTACTGAGGAAAGGTTACATTTAAAATAAAAGTGTTTAAATTTACATTTTTTTCCTCCCGGTCCTTATTTCAAATAGGTTTTAAAAAATTCAATAATTATCAATATCGACTGATATGAAACACTTATATCGTGATACATTTTTCAGCCATATTGCCCAGCCCTAGGTTGTAATAATGTTCCTTTAAATGTATGTAGTTGTGGTCAGTGCTGCTATTATAAACATCCCGACATGTGAATGGGGAACTGTTCTTGTTACCGGTGCAAGACCTAGGGGAAATCCGGACCGGAAGCAAAGGTTACACAGGCAAGGGTGCACTGCGAAGCCAATAGGAACAATGTCTGTGGATTAATAAGGGAGAGAGCCAAAGTTAGCGCCTTGCTCTAGCCGATGCTCATTTAATATTTAATACAACACAAAATACAAAACTGTACATATTTCTCAGTTAAGTCAGCTTCCTAAAACCTGCTGCTTTCAAGTTCATGTTTCACATTCACACAAAAACATGTTAGAGAAATAGAATAAAAATTGAAACCAAATTGACAGTATGCAATATAAAACATTCTGTCTATAGAAAAATAACTATGTATATATATATATATCTATGTATGTATAAAATAAAACGGTACAAAAATTATATTACCCAAAAACACATTTACTTTGCTCACATTAGTACATTCACTCCTATTTTACACAAACATTGCAGTTACACTCATCCTACACTGATATAACGTACACAGAACCTTTCTGCAACATTAGCATACCACTCTCTTAGACTTGCACTTAATCTTTTCACAAAATGGCGTGACTACACCCTGTTAACGAGTGACCGGAAGTGAAACTGGTTTGAATATAGCGTCTCCATTTACCATTAACTTAAGTTATGCCCCTAACTATGGATCTATGAGACTGAACGATGACCGTCACCACGGTCTTTACACTGACTGATGCCATCTCCTAACCTATCTGCGAGACCATAATAACAAACCTTACAGGCTGGCCCGAAGTGTGGGGGGCAGTGTACCAGGAGGAAAACTAAGGAAAAAAACAAAAACACCTCAACTGCAAAACAGCAGGAGGGAAATAACTATACAATCTCAGAATTCAAGATTTTTATTGAATGTAATTCATACAACTTAACTTAAATTATCCAAGCTATCATTTGCTTCCAAAATTAACTCAACACTCTAGTACGCGAACGTACAGGGTATAAAGAACCTGCAAAAAATTGCAGAGGGGAAATATTATAATTCACAACTTGAATTTACTGGATTTATCTGTTCTTCAAAACACTCCAGTCGAAAAAATCAGCAATTTAAATGACTTACCCAATGCCAACAGGCTGTGGGGGCAATTAACCGTCAGCAGGTGATATCACTTAACCTTACCTGCAAACACACGAAAGTTGACACAAATGTAGCGGAGATGCAACATGGCACCCCGCCAACAGCAGCAATACAAGCAAATATCAAAGGGAAACCACTGAAAATCCTCAGGGACACAAGGCGCCTGCACAATAATGTGATGAATTATGGTCCCCTAACAGACACAACTTACCGCCTCAGATAAGGCGAGAAAGGCAAAGAGGAAGAGGCATTTGTCACTGGATGCTTTATAGCCTTCTGGCCAGCCTCTAAGATCAGTCACATGACTTTGTTGGCATCATTCAGTGTAAAGACCGTGGTGATGGTCAGAAATGAGGTCGAAATAGATCTCACAGCTGACTGGCTTATATTCTAAAACAATCTCTTAAACACATTTTCTTATGTTACCACATGCAAATGTCTGTAACTTGCACTGAGAAAACAGTAGTAGAAAACCAAAGGTTTACCGGAGGTAAATATTCTCAATGGCGGCGCTAGGGTGACCAGGTCCCAATAAACCAAATGTGGGACAAGGAGTAAGTTTGTGAGAGACAATGCGGGACACTCACCCCCAGTGCCCCCCATGGACAACTGTTCCTGTCCCCTCCTTCAAGGCTCATCCGCCACTGTCCTCATTAAAATGACCATGAGGTTAATATGTTTTGCCCTCATTCATTTTTTTATTTTTTTTATTTTCCTTTTCTCTCTCTAATGGGTGTAAGTACTCAAAATAATTAAATTAAATAAATAAAATGACCACCCAGACTTACAATCACTTATCACTTGGATAACAAAAGTTTCAACTCACGAGTCCAGGGATTCACTGGCACTGCAGTTGGAAAGCTCAAAGAGCAGGAACAGTATCAAGCTCGGGTGACAACCAATCATGCGGGACATGGTCTCAATTTATGTGATGTGTGAAAAGAGACAGAGATGCTGTGCAGTCCCGGGCAATGCGGGACATCTGGTCATTCTCACCACTGTCACTGTATATTATTACATATTATTATGCATTATTATTCGTTCCATTCCACCATTATTTGAGTTTTTTGTTGTGTCCTATGGTCATATCTTGCTTGAACTACACAACACTGCCTCTATAGCCCCTTTTCCACCGGACATTTTCAGTATGGTACCTTTGGAACCGAAAGTACACATGTAGACATGAGGCCCGTTTCCACCGCAGGAACTTCGGGGTAGATTTACGGGGCCGGGGCCGTTGGTGCGTGTCTCCACCGCAGGAACCACCCCCGAAGGACAGAGTTCCGGAACTTTTACAGGGGCTAAACAAGTCCCTGCTTCGGGGTAGGTACTCAGAACGGCCCTGAAAGACTCCTGGGTGGGGCTTGGGGGTTACTTGGCGCTGATTGGATTTACTCAAGGCGGGATGTGACGTCAACAGAAAGCAACAAAATAGCCGGCATTTTTAAAACTCAGCAGACAAGGGTTAGCTCGTTCATAGCTTCCACCGCCATGTAAACAAACTCAATAACCGGTCCATGAAAAACATATTTTTTCCGGCGGATATCTTAGTTACAACATGATTGAGCTAGCAAAGCAGTTTTGTGTTGCTGTGTGTGGTATTTATTCAGTTTTGGGAAATCACGATGTCTAGAAAGCATCAGTAGCTGCAGCTGACAGGGATAGCTAACAGCAGCAGCAAAGCTAACATCAGGACGTCATTTGTTAAAAACCTCCTGTTGTCGGATACGACATGAAATACTCCAGTAACCTCAATCATGTTGTAACTAAGACATCCGCTGGAAAAAATTTTTTTTAACGGGCCACTTTGTGAGTTATAACAGACACCGCTAACCACTAACAGCGTCCCTACACCGCTACGTTGCTCCGGTCAAAATGGTCACGTAACGATTACATCACATCCAGAGCCTGGTAACTTCACAGGAACCTTCCTCCTACTCCTGTCTCCTAATGGAGACACGGCGGTTGAAAGGGCCGAGCGAGGGGACGTTCCTGTAGTAGTTCCTGTCTCCCAAATAGTACCAGGAACTTCTTCAGTGGAAACGGGCCTATGGTACCTTGACCCTAGCATTTCCACTGCAAACCGTACCTTTAAATGTGGGCGGGGTTGTTGTCAATCACTGCTCCATCCAGCTCTCACTGTATTTCCTCATTATCGGTGACAGAGAGGAAAGTCTGCACCCCTTGTCTCGTCTACAGAATGACGCTGCACGCTGACATTTTCAGAACAAAATGGCCCAGTGAATGAAGTTACTTTGTCTCCAACTCCTGCTGCTGCAAGAGCCAGCAAAACATCCCTTGTATTTTATAGTTACAGTCTACTAATTAAACTCCCCACGATACGAACAGTCAGTGGCTTCTGCCTGAAAACCAGCCACAACTCAGCCCCGAGCAGAGTGACTGTCCGCTACTGACCAATCAGTGTTCACAGCTCCACCTTTTAGTACCAGATCTGTGTGCTAGGTACCCCAACTGAAGGGGTACCAATAATGAGCGTGTTCAAATGCACACTGATAAACCGATCATTATCTGATTTCTGGAGTTACCTGATTATTCAAGTGGTCATATAAACAGCATAATCCAATAGGCTTTATCAGATAAAAGCCATTATCTGATTATGAGAAATCAGATAAACACATCTAGCTTTTCCCCCAATAGTCAGATTATTCGGTGCATGTATACCCTTTAATGTGGTTTCTTTCAGGTTTTGCTGTTTTATACTCCCACTCCATTTTAGAGGGAATTATTGTACTTTCTACTCCACTACATTAACCTGACAGCATTTGTTTCCTTTCAGATAAAGATTTGACATAAAATAATATATTTTTATATTCTCAGTGTTTAAATGGTCACTTTTGTTTTATCTTACTTATATGTTATGCACTTTGTGTGACAAGTTTGAGTTTTATGTACTTGGGGAGAAATCCAACTCAAGGACTGAATCATGTAAACCACGTTTTTCTGATTATCATATTATTGAAGTGCATGTAAGCGCGTCAAATTGGATTATTACCATTACCTGATTATTTCCAGTTATCTGATTATTGTAATGGTAATGGTTAGGAACGGTTCCATTGGTACCATCCACAACTTTTCCCAGTGGAAATGGAAAAAAACATACAGAACTGATCCGTACCATACTGCTCTGTGGAAGTGGGGCTTATGATCTCCAGTGGAACTGTTCCATATCTGTAAGCTTTCAGGAAATGTGCTCAAATAGGGACGAAATGAATGCATCTCCATATCTAATGTTGAGCATAAATAAGCCTTGAGGCTGTGACTACAGTAGCCTACAACAATCCCTGAGTGTACTGAACTGAACTGAATTCAACTTTTCATTTGTAGGAGTAAAAATGAGTTATTTCTTCTTTCAGGAGTTAAGGTGTGGTAATAAAAAAATGCCACTGGGTGTTCTGGAGTAGATTTGGTGATTTTTAAAGTAAACGTACCCTCCGAACTCGCTCACAGGTTTGGAGGACGTTTTCTTCAATAAACAGTGGAAAATAATAAAGAATAGGTCCATTTAAATTTGTATGCCCCTCCCCTGAACTAAAAAAAAAAAAAAAACACAAGTCCCTCCCCAGTGCTTAATGAATTATTTGACATAACTCCCCCCTTTTGTACCCCCCCCCCCCCCCCCCTCTCATAAATAATGAATAGTCCCTAAGCTGTAGCCTAGTTGATGATCACCACAAGGTATGAAAAACAAAAACCCCAAACCCCATGTGAACAGACTCCAGTCTTTTCTGCAAAGAGGAGGGTAAAATGGGTTTAGGAGGGATTGCCTCCATTACACCCCTGTCTATGATATCCTGCATCAATAAACACACTTAACTATTGCCAACAAAAGACTGGTAATTGTTTCATGAGGATGAATGGACATGTAGAACACATAATTCATTTAAAGGGTGTGCCGTCTGTAAAGTGTTATCGATATTTCTGAAGCTCTAATAATTTATTCATAACAGCTTTTAGCTATAACACAAATCAGTCACTGCAATGGTGTATCCGTTATTTGACTACAGGAAAGGATTTCTCTAGGATGAATAATATCTTGTTTATGTGTGTGTGTAAGTGTGTGTGTGTGTCTGTGTCTGTGTGTGTGTGTGTGTGCTATTCAGTTCAAAATATAGCCATATTTAACTCTGAACAGTATAACCAGTTAAGCTGTCGCTGATGTGAATGTGCAGGTGTTTGATGCTAATCACCACTAATCACCATTTAGTGAAGCTGCCAACTTCTAAAATATCATCAGTCCACACACACACACACACACACACACACACACACACACACACACACACACACACACACACACACACACACACACATACACACACACACACACACACACACACACACATACACACACACACACACACACACACACAAACAAACACACACACACACTGGCCTATAGTATATGCAGACCACCAAACTGGATTCTATTATGCTGACACATGATTCAATTACTGTAAAGTAGAGCACATTAAGTCACAGCTATCAAATCATTTTCTGTTAGAAAGGGAGAATCATCCTGCTGGACAGTTAAGGGGCCTTTTATACTCTCATGTAACACAAAATGTCAATAATATACAGCAGCAGTGGGTAGAGTATCTATGCTCAAGTAAAAGTCCAATTACTCCCATAAAAAAATAGCTTAAGTTAAAGTGAAAATTACCATTTGAAAAACATACTCAAATAGGTAAGTTAAAAAAAACTGCCTAATAAATAACTGACAAGTTACTTTCTGTGAGGGCCAGTGCAATATTATGAAAAACAGCACTTGTTTTAATGAGCAGGTTGACCAATCAAACAAATAAGGATAGCCTATTCAACTGAGATAAAAATCATCTCCCACTTTCTCCCTATTTCTCCCTCTCTACCCCTCTCTTCCTTATCATAACATCAAAGATTAACACTGCACATGAAAAAATAACATAGCTAACCTTAGTTAGCTTACTCATTTTCACCTGCAGTATGTGCCACTTACTCTAATACAGGGTTTCCCGCAGTAAAATTGTTGGGACAGGTGACAAGTGTCTTTTGATGGAGCCTGGCGCAGGCCAGCAGACAAGCATCTTTTTTGATGGGGGTCAGTGACACTTGGTTTTAATTTTAATATTAACAGCTAAATTAAATTAAAATACGTTTGTTTGTTTTTTAACGTGTAAAACGTAGCATTTGGATCATTAACAGTATATGTAATATAATGCAGATGTGGTGTGTGATTTGGTTCAAGAGTGATTGAAATAGGGGGACAAATGAAGGTTTTGCAAAGGGCCCCCAAAAAGCTAGAAACAGCCCTACTAGCTGGTGTGTCTACAGAATAAATTGCAGCTGTCATGGGGAGAAGAGCAGTATGTTGCCAAGGACGAAATGTGATGGAGAGATCTCATTGCAGCCTTCAGTCCAACAGGGGCTGAAGAGAAGTCAGTCAGTTAGTAAGTAGTTAATGTTAGTAGCGTGATTTGTAATAGGATAGTTCACCGAATCGTTTCGCTTGACACTGAACCGAAAGCCTTGTACCGAACGCTAAAATACAAATGCATGTATTGTTACATCCCTATTAATTATGCTAAACTTAAGCCTTAATAAAATGTAAATGGATAAATTATGAATTTTTTGATTATGAAAATTAACCCCCTGTAAAGTTGTCATTAACAGGGAAATTGTTGGGCATTCTAACATGGGGGTCTCTGGGGACTTACTGGCTTCTGGAGTCAGCCTCATGTGGCCATTCAAAGAACTGCATTTTCTAGCACTTCCGTGCTGGCTTCACTTTTCAGCTTGTACGTTACTGCTTGGCAAGTACATATCTAAATATGCAAGCTTGCAGTGTGACGTGTACAGGAACAAACTTCAATATACAGTGATTACATGTAGCGGTTACAGGTATAAAGTCTTGTTTTCAAGCCCAGCCCAAGTTTAACTGAGATGAGCATAGCTTAGATCAGAACAGTAAAATAGGCTTATATAACAAAAATGTTGACATAAATCCTGGTAAGTAGTGTGACACTGATGAATGCTTGTTAAGATGATGGTACTTTACTCCCTGAGCTGATTCATGCCTGTTATCTGCGTTGTGATGATTACCTGGAGGTTATAGTTTATTGTAGTGTAGACAGAACGACAGCAAATTCTACATATCAACTCCAAAAGCAATCTTGTCAGTCCATCCTGCCAGATGGCATGGGAGAGTGTGTGTGTGTGTATGTGTATGTGTGTGTGTGTGTGTGTGTGTGTGTGTGTGTGTGTTTGTGTGTGTGTGTGTGTGTGTGTGTGTGTGTGTGAGAGAGAGCAGGCTGTGTCAGGCTTGGAGGCCTAGGCCCTAATTCATGGTTTGCTTTGAGCCCAAATGATATGATACTTAATCAGAGAGAGGGCGTACTACAGGGAGCAACAGGGTGTGTATTTGATAATGCATTTGTGCACACACACACACACATCTTTGGATCTGTCCTCTCTCAGACTGAGTGGGTTGTATGAAAGATTGCTTTAGTGCTCTGCTGTACTGATCACTGATGCAGAGGGACACCTTTATGTATGCCTTGCTATCAGCACTTCCTTTTTAACTAATTGAAGGTGCCATCCTGGTCACAAGACAAACCTCCACAGCTGTGCACTGATTCATATTACAGGTATGAAAAGTGCACTTACTCAAGTATTGTACTTAGGTGCAAGTTTGAGGGTCTTGGACTTTATGTCATATTTGGATTTGATATCTCTTTCACAGCTATAGTAAGTAGTTAGTAGTTTTTTTTGGATTAGGATTTTACAGACAATGGGTCTCATTTCTGAATTGTTAGTAAATCTGTGAGTAGATTTAAAGAACCTCGGTACTAAAAACCAACACCAACTCCTGTCAACCTGGACCATGAAGCAAATTAAGAAAGAGAGAATAAAGAATAAAGAAAAACTTTAACACTGCTGAGACTAAAATTATTTTGGCTGAAGTGGAGTTGAGAAAATAAAGTCTATCTATCTATCTATCTATCTATCTATCTATCTATCTATCTATCTATCTATCTACAGTGATCAAATTGTTAATTTTTAACAAGGGGTATGCAATGTAGCTTTGATTGTTTTGCATTCACACATCATCAAATATGACAGCACAGATGTGCAAAATTAATCAAGATAAAGAAAAATGGCATGACCTATACCTGCTGCCTTTAAAAAACACAAATAATGCAGTAGTATTGCTACTGCAATACTATACAATACAATAAGAGTAGTTCTGAAATAGCTGTGAAAATTAATCTTAGAGTCACTCTTATCATATAGACCTTTCCTTAGCCAGTTATAATTTCTCCTTACCTGTGAAGCCTTGGGCTGATAATTGGTGCTGCTGTCAGGTCCCTGTCCTGATACCTGCCTGGTTTCTCCCTGTCCCTCTTCTATCTATTGCAATAATATAGATAATACATGTGCAAAGCAAAACTCATAAATAGAATTAAGAATAGTAGTGGTGACATAGCTGTAGAAATTAAGCTCAAAGTCACTTTTATGCTATAGATATTTTCTCTCAGCCAGTTATATCCTCTTCTCACCTGTGAAGACCCTGCATGATCATCCTTGCTGGCCTCTGGTCCACTGTCTCCACCTTGACCCTGCTCTTTCTATTGTTGCAATTAAGATATAAAAAAAAATGTGCCAAGCAATAGTGAGCACAAGTTTTTTTTAAGGAGGAGTGGGTTTATTCCTAGCATGAAACTAGCTAGCAAGTGATTTAACATGGGTAACAATAACATTTGTATTCTGGTTAACTTGCTTAACTTGATACTTTGGCATCTATTAATTAATCATCATTTAGCTAACATTATCTACATGCAACAGCGTTACTCAACTTACACGGTTTGTTTGGAAGAAACTCTGCAAGATTTTTGCTTCTTTCTGGCTGGTTTGCTGAACACAGTTAACACAGCTGCATTGCCCAGTAGCGTAGTCTGGTCTGTGTGCGACTGATTCTGATCACAACAGGACAGATTGTGTATGCCGCCTGGCGCCGCCTACTCATGGTGCGTTTAAAGACGGCTCGGAAAAACACGCTACCACATGTTAAAAACGAATTGAAGGGTTGTAACGGCTATAAAAAGTGCGGGGGACAGAGGGCACAGATACGGGAAGTGTGGGGGACATGTCTTCTGTGTCCCCCCTTCAAAGTACGTCTGTGCCTGCAAACATAGATTCTAGATTAACAAGGGGGATGCTTTTTTGTCAATTTTCTAACAAAGGGGATGGCATATCCACTCATCCCCCCTCAATTTGACTACTATCTATCTATCTATCTATCTATCTATCTAGTGGTGTGACAGGGACAGGTAAATCAAATGTATGTTAACTCCATGTCCTCTGTTGTAAGAAACATCCAAGAAGTTAAAAATGAAAATGGTTCAATATAAAAGTTGATGCAAGAAAAAAAAAAGAACACATAAATTCACACGCACAAAAAACAACAACAACAAAAAAACAACAACAACACAGCAGCAACAGGAGGAGGCTCCTCCCAGTCACAGCTGCAGATGAATGCATTGCTTGCATCATCTGAGCCATGGACGTCGTTAGACCTGGGCATTCCTGGCTGTAGCCCCGGATCTTTTGGGCCCAGCCCCGGATCTTTTAAGTCTCTGTAGTTTTGTTGTTGTTGTTTTTTAACTAATAAAGCACCTTGTTTCAAACTTAAAGTTCACGGCACGGGAGCACAACAGACAGCAACGCACGCAACTCACTGTCACACCAGCTTACATGGCGTATGTACATGACTATATGTTTGATTTTTTGTTTCTGTAAATCCCTAATGATGTTTAGTATATACACATACAACTGTTTGTTTCGTTTTTTTCATGTATTTCCCACTCCAAATTGACCACACACACACACATCTAAATGTGAAGTAAGGGATAATAACTCCCTTCAGGGGAATGGAACCCTGACGCGCAGCAGGGTTCCATTCCCCTGACGGAAGTTATTTTTCAGCCACAAACATATTGCTGAATGCTGAAATACATGTCAGAGTTTACACACGTTCTGCTCATATTTCATGAATGAGACCCAGTATACATAGTGGTTAAACATATGATGCATTGTCACATTTTTAACAACCCTTTTACTAGTATACACTAACAGCTAACCACTAACCCTAACCTCAATTAAAGTTAAAACAAACTAAGTCAAAGAACTACATTTTCAAAACCAATATTACAAATAAGAAAACCAGAATTATATGACAGTATATATTACAATAACGCAACGTCGCTTTCATATCTGGTGATGGAGAGCAGTACAGCACAGCCAGAGCTGAACTGAAAAGAGGCATTAGAGAGGCCAGTCTAGCTTATAAGAGGAACATACATATGGCAGGTGTGGCAGGGAGTCCAGCACCTCACTTACTACAAGTCCGGCAACACCATGATGGCTGAGGGAGATGTTGCGCTCGCGGAGGAGCTTGACCACTTCTTTGCACTCTTCGAGGTGAAGGGACCCGAGGCAGCTGCAGCTTGAACACCGGACTGCAGCAGCTCCAGCCTCACAGTGCAGGAGCACCAGCTGAGGGCCACACTGAGGTCAGTGAACCCCGGGAAGGCTGCCAGACCAGATGGAGTGACGGGGAAGGTCCTCAGGGAGTGTGCAGACAAGCTCGCCGTGGTCTTCACCAAGATCTTCAATGCATCACTGTCCCCGTCCATCATCCCAACATGCTTGAAGTCGGCCACAATCGTCCCGCTGCCCAAAAAGACCACCATCAGTAGCCTCAAAGACTACCGACCAGTTGCTCTGACACCTGTTGTAATGAAGTGTTTTGAGAAACTGGTCTGATGTCACATCATGTCCTGCCTCTCACCCACTTTTGATCCACTTCAATTTGCATACAGAGCTAACAGATCGACAGAGGCAGCATTGTCACAGCGCTTCACACCACCATCTCCCACCTGGAACAGCAGGGGCGCTATGCTAGGCTGCTCTTCGTCAACTTTAGCTCTGCCTTTCACACAATACTCCCAGACAGACTGACAGTAAAGTTACTGGACATTGGATTTCCTTTCACCACCTGCTGCTGGATCAGAAACTTTCTTTCTGACTTTATATAGAGAGTCAGAGTGGGTCCCCATCTCTCAACAGCCCTCAGCCTCAACACCGGCTCTCCACAGGGCTGTGTGGTGAGCCCTCTTCTGTACACTCTGTACACCCATGACTGTGACAGCACCCACCCAGACAATGCCATCATTAAGTTCGCTGATGACACCACCGTGGTGGGGCTCATCTCTGGAAGCGACGAGATGGCATACAGGGGTGAGATCCAAAGGCTGGTGGGGTGGTGTGCAGACAGCAGCTTGGTTCTCAATACCTCAAAAACCAAGGAACTGATCGTTGACTTCAGGAGGAGAAAGCCTGACCTGCAGCCCATCTGCATCAACGGGGAGGGTGTGGAGAGGGTGCCCAGCTTCAAGTTCCTGGGTGTGCACATGGACGCAGACCTCCAATGGAGCGCTAACACCTCAGCGGTCGTGAAGAAGGCCCAACAGCGTCTCCATTTCCTGAGGATCCTCAGGAAGATCAACCTGAGGAGGGAGCTTCTGACCATCTTCTACCACTGCTCCACTGAGAGTGTGCTGTCATACTGCATCTCTGCGTGGTTCTCCAGCTGCACCATGGTGCACAAGATAGCACTATAAAGGGTCATTAACACCACCCAGAAAATCATTGGCCACTCTCTCCCCTCCCTGAAGGACCTCTACAGTACCGCTGTCTCAAGAGGGCACGTAGCATCCTGAGAGACTGCACGCACCCAGGACACTGAGTGTTTGAGCTGCTGCTATATGCCTTCTTTTGCACCAAAGTGGACAGTATCCCAATTTATGTTGTGCTGTGATACACAAGTATGACTTTACAATGACAATAAAGATTTGTCTTATCTTAACTTACTTAGACGCCCCTGTCCTATTGTAGGACCCAGATATGTTTTAATGAGCTTAAGATTCGAAATATTTCTTTCAACAGAGGAAACTGACTGTTTTTATAACTGTAATAATAACCTAAAAGCCCAAGCTTACCGCTCAGTGAGCTTGCACTGCAGCTGCACTGTGTTCACTGAACCCCTTGGCAACACAACTCAAACCAGGTTATATCTGAGAGAGTTAATGCAATGAGCTCACCTAATGATTATGATACTGGGCTGTTTTGGTGCCCTCTCCAGTGCTTGTGCTGCCCCAGCAGTGGGGCTGAGTATATTTTATGCTCTAAGACCCGTGGGGGAGCATGTCCACTGAAGGAGCTGAAAAGAAGAACTAGCCACATTGCAGTGACAGACTCTCGTTAACAGCTAACCTAGTACATAGCACAAAGAACACAACCCACCGGAGCCCAAGAATGAGTTAGCTACTATGCAGCAACAGCCTCTCATTCAGCAGCTAACATTAACACAAAGCACACACCCTCAGCAATGAGCAATAACTGCTGGTGGGGCCGGATAGCTACTGAAAAACTGAGAGACAGCATATTTTCGGTTAAATTTTAAATGCCCCTGTGTCCCTTTGTATCATTCTGTGTTCCCTCTCTAAATTCACAGGTTTTTGCGGGTCCCTAAATGCAGGGTGGGCGGAGTTCTTCATGAGTTATTTTTTTTCCTTTTTTTGGAATGTTTTCCCCAGAAATTTTGCCAATGATTGACGAAACCCACATCATTTGCTGGACACCACCTGGACAGCCAGCGATTAAATGATGACATGCAACTAAACAGCTCATCAGTGGTCCAATTTGGGAGGGGTCCAGAGAAAACTACTGAGTGCTACATAGTTTGAGCATATTCACACACCGAGGCAACATTAATTTTTATGACCTCTGATTGGCGTAACAAGGTGTCATTGCTGCCGATGTGAGTAACAATCTTATTAAATCTACGTTTAGCCTTAGCCAGCAGTTTTAAATTTGACTCAGTGTCGCCCGCTTTGGCCCCAGGGATACATTTGACTATGGCCGCTGGTGTTGCTAACTTCAAGTATTCCTTTTATGGTGAGTTTACATCTTATTCTACTGCACCCAAGTTGCTAAAAAAGTAACCAGTAATCTTAACTTTTGTAATAGTAAACTCTGTTGAATACTGATTCTATAACTATCTGAGGCCCATGGTCAGGCTTGGACTGGCCTGGCAATTCTCGCAAATGCAAGATGGGCCACCATACTTTGTCCGACATCAGTACTGTTGGGAAAAAAATGCATGGAAAAAAAGACCTGCCAGCTGCAGCCCACCTGATGTTGAAACAGCCCATCTGATTAGGGGTTACATGGTCCAAAAATTGTCAATAGCCTACCCATAGGCACAACTTCAGGCATGTGCAGACCACCTCCCTCCAGCCCCGTAAGTGGATCAGTCCGTTATGTAATGTCAAAGGCAATTTTTCCCACTGGCTACTTGTACAGTGTTGCAGCAAAAAAATCCTGTGGCCACCATTATAAAAAAGACATCTGTGAAACTGTTGACAGGACACCTCAAACCACAAAGAAGCTCAATTATGACTCTTTCTATAATAAATTTTGATCCATAGATATTTTTTATCTGTAAAACTTTCCTCAAGCTGAGAAAAGTGTTTTAAAAACCCATTACTTCACCATTAAAGTATGAGCCGAGCGGGAACCCATGGGTGGGGCCAGTGGGAGAAACTCTACCGTGTCCACTTTACCCGTCACAAGGAGTATGACTTGGCATATGCAGATTGTTGTACTACATATTCTGCAGCTCTGGAAGATGATTTGGGCTTGGGATTAAGACTGAAATATTCAACAGAAAGCAAGTTTTACAAACTAGAGCTGTATGGTGAATGGATGTAATATAAGATGCAGCTGCATGATGGAAAATGTTGGGTTCAGTGTTTTTGGAGCCATACTAAACCATACTAAAGTTTAAAAATCATGGTGTCTTGGCCTCTGCTTCACATATTCTGACCATTGTTGTGTCTTCAGAATGTAGAAATACTGCAATGCAAGCACATCCACAAAGGTACTGTATCTGAGAGCATCATGAACACTTGGAGGCATCCGAGGCAACCAACAGTGAATGGAATTACAGCAATTAGGCTCCCGGCTCCAGGTTTCCAGGCTCTTTGAAATGATGGATTTGTATGTGTGAGAGTGAGAGACTGAATAGGTCATTGCCATTCATTATAATGAGTTTTTCTGCATAAACTCTGAGGTTGTATGTATGTCTCATTCTCAGTAAATGTTTCTGTATATGTGTGCAGGTATGTATGTGTGTGTGTGAGAGAGAGGGAAAGAGAGAATGCTGCATCTTATTATTTGTCTGATGAGTTTGTGTGTACCTGTAATTAATCATGTAGCTGCAAATTGTGGAATCATTAGCCTAATGCTCCCCACATTCACTAGCACTGTAATGGATTTAAAGTGTTTGCCTTTAGTACAAGCTTTCCTTCATGTCTTAAGAGAATTAAAAGGGGAACCCACTGATTTGTCTTTATTACACTCTTAGTCTAGAATATCTTTTCTTTATTTAACATATTATGTCTGTCCTGTGAAACGCAGTCTGAGGAAGAGCGTTGAGCTCGAAACGTCACGCTATTAAAATACACGGGAGCTCATTTTGGTGTGCGGATTCATCATTTTTCTGTCCGGTGAAACCCACACATCTCCAAAACATCACCTTTTCATGAGCTAAGCAAAACAGCCCTGTCTTCGGGTTTGTGAATTTGCTTTTTTAATGGTTTTCAAATTTTTAATTTTCAAATGATTAATGTTGCTTCGTGACTAGTATAATATTCTCAGCTCATAAAGAAACACTTCAGTTTTTAAGCTTCAAATCATTATGGTTAGAGATAGTTTTCGATAGATGGCAACAGTTTGTAACCTGGATCCTGCAGAAATACCTCAAAAATGTTCAAAGATTAAGAAAAACTGGCCATGACCTTCCACATTGTCCAACATTTTGCATAAATGGTCAGCTTTTAATACAATTTTTTGTATTACTTATGCATGATCTTCAGCCATGAAGATAATGAAAAACTGAAAAAAAAGAGAACACTGTGTGCTTTTTGGGTGATCCCAAGCACATGAGGGATGAGTATAATTTCACTCTGAATCATTTCCCCAGAGATGATCCCCTTTTCGAAATGTCTGATAGCTTTTACTCTGAGCAGCGGTTATCTTCTGGTAAGTGTGCACCATGTCTTATGCACTCCTTGTTATTCTGTACATTCAAAGCAGGAACTAATGGAAGCACGAAAAGTTCCATCATTTCCATATAATCACCATGCAATCAATTCTTAAAGGTTCACTTTAAGATGGCACTGATGTACAAACTGGATCCTAAATGTGATGTGTAATTTTGCTGATGAACACTTAAAAGTACTGTATGCCTTCTGCAATATTTTTTAAACACATTCAGTGCTGGCTGCTTTAGTGCCACTTTCTTTTGAGAACTTTCTTAGATCTTTTTCTGTAGGTAGCATCCTTTACTTGACAGTCAGAATTGTTTAAGAAGTTATTCAGCAGCTTTTTTTGTATGTGTTTTTCTACCGCTGTCGTGTTGTGTGAAGAGGAAGTTGCAAATATACTGTATGTGGGCTGACAATATTAGTCTGTCAGTTAAGGTTAGCAACTGTTGGCAGGAGTGCTGTTTTCTCACCAGCATCCAAAAGCAGTACTTTGAAGTGCTTTTTTGTGCCTTTTTCCTCCTCACCATGTCCTCCATCATGGATTTTCAAGGATAACAATGCTAGCCTACTGGATGCCTTACAGAGCTGCAAGAATTCCTGCACAATGAAAATGTCAGGGTACCTCTCCATGCCACTGACTTAATTTAACCCAATCAGTTACTGGATTTCAGCTTTGACAGCATAATCATAAAGGTGGCTGCACTGGCTGCTGTCAAGCTTAAGGTACATTCCCTCAATTTACTGCTGTTTGAGATTAAGCATCTCACCTGTTCCATAACTTAAGCACATGAGGTTTGAGAGACTCTGTATAGAAGCCAGAAGTGTCTTCATGCCATGGTTTGTGTTACCACTGCCAGAGTGGACAGGGGCTGGTATTGGAAGTCCTGAATGAGATTGTGAAGGCATCTGTGGCCAAGCTGATGGTTGTTTTTTTTTGCGAGATAAATGGTTCCCAGCTATCCAGAAAACTAGCCTGGCTAACCTGGCAAACATTGACATTATGGAGCAGGACCAGGAGTTCATACTTTGTCTTCTGACCAGCTGTACAGTCCAGACCTCTGATAATCCTCACATAGAAATCGTGAGGATTACACAAAGGTTTGGGGTGAAGAGTGATAGAATCCTTTAGTTTGCTGATTGGTGATTTGGCTCACATCAAAGCCATAGGTTTGCATGCAGCTTGCAACATTGCAACTAAGGACCCAACGATCCTGGTGTGGTCCTGTTTCCTGTTGCAGGACCTGGTGGGTATTAGGGTTAATATACGTATATAGAATTATACAAACAACTATCTCTTGCAGACATTACAGGGAAATGTGGTGTAATTCCAGCGAAATACTAAGTTTGCACCACCATAAGGTAAGGTAACATAAGCCAGTGACTTGCTTTTGGGAATACCTAAGTCTTAACTTTATGCGCAAAAAGAATAAATGTCCTAGCTATTATCTCTTTAATTTTAGATTAATATCTATATCTATATATATAGTATGTACACTGAACAAAAATATAAACGCAACACTTTTGTTTTTGCTCCTATTTTTCATGAGCTGAACTCAAAGATCTAAAACTTTTTCTATATACACAAAAGACCTATTTCTCTCAAATATTGTTCACGAATCTGTCTAAATCTGTGTTAGTGAGCGCTTCTCCTTTGCTGAGATAATCCATCCCACCTCACAGGTGTGGCATATCAAGATGCTGATTAGACAGCATGAATATTGCACAGGTGTGCCTTAGGCTGGCCACAATAAAAGGCCACTCTGAAATGTGCAGTTTTGCTTTATTGGGGGAGTCTGGGGCAGTCAGAAAACCAGTCAGTATCTGGTGTGACCACCATTTGCCTCACGCAGTGCAACACATCTCCTTCACATAGAGTTGATCAGGTTGGTGATTGTGGCCTGTAGAATGTTGGTCCACTCCTCTTCAATGGCTGTGCGAAGTTGCTCGATATTGGCAGGAACTGGAACACGCTGTCGTATATGCCGATCCAGAGCATCCCAAACATGCTCAATGGGTGACATGTCCAGTGAGTATGCTGGCCATGCAAGAACTGGGATGTTTTCAGCTTCCAGGAATTGTGTACAGATCCTTGCAACATGGGGCTGTGCATTATCATGCTGCAACATGAGGTAATGGTTGTGGATGAATGGCACAACAATAGGCCTCAGGATCTCGTCACGGTATCTCTGTGCATTCAAAATCCCATCAATAAAATGCACCTGTGTTCGTTGTCCATAACATACGCCTGCCCATACCATAACCCCACCATCGATCCACAGCGTTGACATCAGCAAGTCGCTCATCCACACGACGCCACACACGCTGTCTGCCATCTGCCCTGAACAGTGAAAACTGGGATTCAAAGAACACCACTCCAATGTGCCAGATGCCATCGAATGTGAGCATTTGCCCACTCAAGTCAGTTACGACGACGAACTGCAGTCAGGTCGAGACTCTGATGAGGACGACGAGCATGCAGATGAGCTTCCCTGAGACGGTTTCTGACAGTTTGTGCAGAAATTCTTTGGTTATGCAAACCGATTGTTGCAGCAGCTGTCCGGGTGGCTTGCTGGATGTGGAGGTCCTGGGCTGGTGTGGTTACACATGGTCTGCGGTTGTGAGGCCGGTTGGATGTACTGCCAAATTGTCTGAAACGCCTTTGGAGACGGCTTATGGTAGAGAAATGAACATTCAATTCACGGGCAACAGCTCTGGTGGACATTCCTGCAGTCATTATGCCAATTGCACACTCTCTCAAAACTTGCGACATCTGTGGCATTGTGTTGTGTGATAAAACTGAACATTTTAGAGTGGCCTTTTATTGTGGCCAGCCTTAGGCACACCTGTGCAATAATCATGCTGTCTAATCAGCATCTTGATATGCCACACCTGTTAGTTTTTTGCTGCAAAAAACAATGGATGCTCTAGCTATTATAGTTTTTACTTTAAATCTATTTAAAGAAAATCATGCAAACAATGATCTCCCGTGGCCATCCATAACAGGTTTGTTTTGAAAGGGTTAAAAAGCTATTGCAGATGCAGTAAAATATTAAGCTATAACATAGCCCTGCAATAGATACTACTTATAATGAACAACTATATCTTATGTCTTTTCCAGAAGGTTTACTTTTTGCCAATCGGATGACCTATCCATAAGGCAATACAGATAATGGCCCAATGAGAAGATATTTTTTTTCATCATTAGGGGATGGGCTCAATATCAGTGCAGCCAATTAAGTCACTTCTGAGAAAACGCATATGACAGCCCAACAGGCGAATAATTTTTTTTTTTTACCAGTCTTAGGGTGGCCAGGGGTCAAGGGCAACCAATTAGTGGTTTAGTTTGAGTCTTCCCAATAGGGTAACCCTTTAGACTGTCACTAAGGTGTAAAATGCCAATATGTGAGGTGTGGAAATGTTTCTTAGTAGAACAGCTCAGAGGTCATGATCGGCTAAGTTGAATACATTTCCTCAAATATGTAGGACTGTGCAGATTAGTGGCAAGAGACCTTCCCAGTCTGTTAAGACCCAGACATAGGTTCAAAACCCTGCAGTGTGTGCTGGAGTTCCTACATCCAGATTTGAATCCCTTCATGCAGTATAATATGGAACAAAAAGCAACCTAAATAAAACATTCAACCTTATATCACCTTAAAAAAAACCCTGTAAGACTCTTTCTCCCAATTTATTCTACCTCTTGGCCTGTCCAACTCAGGCATCATAAAGTATGACTCATCAGTGATACCCTGGAGAGCTATAGAAAACACACTCTAATGATGATGATAATGACTCACTTTTCTCAGGTGTTTAATAATAGAGTGAAACCTACAGGTTCCATTGTTACCAGTTCTTTAGCTGACATTAAAGAATTTATATTAATAAAATCTAAATATAATTTAAGGCCCATCTTATTGAACAATAACAGTGTTTTCACTGGCTCAGTGCCTTGTAAGTGTCCACACTAGGCAACAGGAACATACGGAGTGCCTTGGGACACCTTCCCTGTATTACATCCTTTAATGATGATACTCTCGAACAGATGGACCGGTTTCTCAAATGTTAATTAGCCTCCTCTTGCAGTCATTTGGGAAATTGACTTACATGATTTATGGGAAATATAGCACAAAACTTGCATAAGATGTTACATTAGACATATTTTTTAGCAACTGATTATTTTTCAGGAACTGATTATTGAAAACAGTGTTTGTTGTTATATTTACTTGACCTGTGGCTTTGTAGTATCCAGTATTTGTCCAGATAGACATTCTGAACATAGATGGTTGGTGTATTATTTTGCCCACACGTAAAGGAATTTGAGTCTGTCGTAATATAATAGTGATACAGAAATTGGAAATTAAGTTGTGGGGTTCTCTAACATCTGATTTATTAGAGGTAAAATTTGCATATTTATAATAGACATAATGTCATTTTGGAGGGAGGTTGGCTTTCTTGGAGTTTTTAATGTGTTCCTCTGACAATTATTTGATTTTGATATTTAATCTTTTTTGTATTGTTTAAATCCCAGAGTGCCAAATAAAATGGTAAAAAAAAATGAAGAATGTATAAATATGGATTTGGTTTCACTTTTCAGACACCTGGTATTAGCGTGCGTTTTGGTGATCTGAACACAAGTGGACAGCTGAGACACATTGCCATTCACACCTGTGTCTATCATGCATCTACAGCTGACCACTTGTGTTGCCCACGTTAGTCACATTAGCAGATGCGTTGATACAGCCACCATGTTCTCAATCTGAAGTTGTCAAATGCTGCTGTTTTGTTAGTCTTTGTCTCTCTTTCTGTCTCATTGTGTCATACGGATTACTGTTAATTTATCATCTTGATCTGTTCTGTACGACATCTATTGCACGTCTGTCCGTCCTGGAAGAGGGATCCCTCCTCAGTTGCTCTTCCTGAGGTTTCTACAGTTTTTTCCCCTGTTAAAGGTTTTTTGGGAGTTTTTCCTTATCCGCTGTGAGGGTCTAAAGGACAGAGGGATGTCGTATGCTGTAAAGCCCTGTGAGGCAAATTGTGCTTTGTGATATTGGGCTTTATAAATAAAGTTAATTGATTGAATTGATTGATACCTAGTGTGTAATATGTAGATGTAAAAGTCCACTGACAAAGCAACGATATTTGACGAGGTGGGATGAGAACGCATCAACCACTCAGAAAAGTAAAACAAGATAGTTGTCACATTATAGTTGCTCAAGTTCACCCTTGCGTCCATTCATGTTTATTCACATGAATCTCATCTACTATGATTGTATGAAAATAATTAAGTTCATATAAGATCGATTCTACGACTATACATATCATCATTATAAAGTTTTTCCTTTAATTTGTCACCAATCTGTTTATACAAGGGTGCATGAAAGAGTGAGTGCATTTCAACATGCTAATGTGTCTCTTCGCTTCCCCCACTCACCTTCTTGCCTTGCATCTTAGTTCCACCCACAGGAGATGCAGTGAATGAGGCGAGGAAGAGGAGCTGAAGCTGCCAAATGAAAAATCCTTGTTCCATTGTGTCAGTCTTAATTGAATGTCTTAAAAATAATGTGGAGGTGTGGCATTATACATCATGGAACACAAAAAGACTTGTAGTGACCCTTGGGGGACTCTGCAGTCACGCCATTTTCTAACACATATATCAAAATCAATCAAACTTTATTTATATAGCACTTTTCATACATTTAAAATGCAACACAAAGTGCTTCACAAAATAAAAACATACAACAAAAATACTACAAATACTGAAAAACCTGCCCCTCCCACCCCCACATATAAACATATGCACGCACGCACGCACACACACACACACACACACACACACACACACACACACACACACACACACACACACAGTCAGTAGAGTAACATGGCAGGACACTGAGGAACCAGGTGAGGAAAAACCACCTATGGGGAGCTCATCCACACTGAGAGGTGTCACAGCCTACGGCCACAGGGACACAGAGACCACCCCGACTCAGACAGACCAGGGTGGACTCCACACATGGTGCAGAGCCTCCCAGTCCTGAGGGATCTCCAGGACGACATCCCCACGGGCAGACCAGACACACCTCCCAGTGTGGAGGCCCCCCATGAGGAAACACTGGAGCTGAAAACTAAAAGACTAAAAAGCAATAGGACAGGAACAGGTATGAGATAAAATAAAACTGCATAAGAATTTAAGGATTTATAAAACTTAAAAATTTAAAAGATTAAAAAATGAAGATTTAGAAATTTAATAATAATAAAATGCATAATGATTTAAAAATAAATCATTTAAAACCATTAGAGATTAAAATAACATATAATAGAAGAATAAAAAGAGTAAAAGAAATCAGTTAAAAGCCAAACTAAAAAGGTGAGTCTTGAGCCTCCTTTTAAAAACATCAGCAGTCCTGATGCTCTCCAGCAGGCTATTCCATAGGTGAGGGCCATAATGGCTGAATGCAGCCTTCCCGTGGGTTTTAGATGTAACTCTTGGAATGATTAAAAGGCCGGTGCCGGAGGACCTCACGATCCATGAGGGTTGATATGATAAAAGCAGGTCAGATAAATAAGATGGCCCAAGACTGTTAAGACATTTAAAAACTAATAAAAGAACCTTAAAATTGATCCTGAAACACACGGGGAGCCAATGCAGTGATTTTAAAACCGGTGTAATATGCGTCCGCCCTCTGTTCCTCGTCAGCACTCGTGCGGCTGATGTTTTGAAGTAATTGCAGGTTAGAGATGGTCTTTTTGGGAAGACCAGAGAGCAGGACATTACAATAGTCTAAACGGCAAGAGATAAAAGCAGGCATCTGCATATCCGAAAAGCTTGATATTTCTCTAAAAGATTGATATTTCTCTAAAATATTGTTTCTATTTAAAAAGTAATTTACTTGATTAAAAACCAGTTTACTTAAAATTGGTAAGTTGGATACAGGTTGGTAATTATGAAAAATGTTGGGATCTAAATTACTCTAAATTACTTACTTATACAGAAGGGGCTTCACCACTGCCGTTTGGGGAAGACACCCGTCTGTAGAAAGTAATTTACAATATTTAAAGAATCCATAAAATGTTTTTAAAATTGATGTGGGAATTGGATCTTTTACTTATGAAGTGGTCTGCAAAGTCCTCGCAGAGTGTGTCTGTTGACATCTTGGATGATTTATTTGCCATTGTTGTCTGGAGAAAAGGAATTCAGGGTTGTTTTTATGATAATGAGTTTTGAAAAGTGGGATATTCATGCCTGTTTGACTATTTTATTGTAGGATTTAAGTCGATCGCGTAATATTTCATAGTGAACTGTCAATTTGTTTTTTCTCGACCTCCTCTCTGCAGTCCTGCATTTTCTTTTCAACTTTCTGATATTATCATTTCTCCACAGGGGTGTAGCTTTTGTTTTTATGGTTTTTGTTAAAAGTGGAGCCACTGCTGATGGCTAAAACTGGTAATGTTAAAATACACGCAATAATGGTCAGACACAGCCAGGTCAACAACAGAGGACACACCAGTGGACAGGCCATAGGTTATGACCAGGTCCAGGGTGTGTCCTCTGTTGTGAGATGGCTGTGTGACGTGTTGTTTAAAATCCAAGCAGGCTAAAAAGTTTAAAAATTCTCTAGACGTAGTATCGGAGATATTATCTACATGCAAATTAAAATCACCAGTTATTAAAATCCTGTTGTAAGTGGTGTGTATGACTGATAATAGTTCAGAGAATTCACTGATTAAAGAAGTAGAATGATGGGGTGGTCTGATACAAAGAGAATCAAAGATCATGTGGGTGTGAAAAGGACGATGGACTCAGTGACTAGGTGGAGAACTGAGAACCACGTTGTGTATGTGTGTAAATGTGGAAACAAAGGAGGGATCAGGTCTAGAGCAGTGGAGCTGAGACCATAGAGAGGTGGTAATGAGAAGACACAAGAGAAATGGCAGGAGAATTTGAAGTTGAAGAAAAAGAGTGATGAGAAACTTGTTGTGTAGGTGTGTGTATCAATGTGAGGTAGTGTGTGTTTAAGAGAGAAATAAGAAGAGATGCATGCAAAATTTAAAGTTTGTGAAGCCAGCAGAAACCACAGGGCTGAACACCAGTTAGATTAACCAAACAAGCAAAGCTTCACCAAATGCATTTCTCCAAAAACATCTCATATCAAAACAACCACACAGTGCTTAATATAAAATGAAATACAGCATCAAGACATCAGCAGTTGCAACATATGATTTAGTTTTACTGAACAGTTTCAAACTAAATCTGCCCACACGATAAGCCTTCACAGTAGGTTTGTCAGTGTAATTGAGTGGTCAGGATAGTGGTGTGGGCTGGTCAATTGTTTTACACTCATCAGTGAAAAAAAACTCTGCTATTTCCCCAGGTACAGTGGCAGAGGGGAAAAGGAGGTTGTTGATGTAGAAAAAACAACAACAACAACAACAACAAAAAAAACAAAGGAAAGGAGGAAAATGGTTGCCTTTTCTGTTCCTCCAAAAGAAACTACACTGTTGTCTTACAGTGAAAAATCTACGGAGCCCCTTGAAGGTCAAGTCGGGAGATTTTTTTTTGCACTGACTTTTACGTCTCCTCGCAATACTTTTTGCATTACCTTTCAATAAGTTTTGTGTTCCCTCGCAATACTTTTACGTTACCTCACAATAATATTTTGGATTCCAATGAGCCACCATTGTCACTTCCTCTTAGATTCTAATGGTTACTTGAGTACTAGAACAAAGTTAATCCTACTCTCCTTATTGACAAGATGATGCCATAGGTTACAGGTCACTATTGACCAATGGAAGTTGAAAAACAGGGTTCATTGGAGGTCCGTGTATCATTCGTTCATTCCATTTTCAATTTAAAATCAAAAATCAAAAAACAAAAAAACAGTTTGTTTTTTCATTATTCGTTTAATAATCAAATTCAAAAATACAAAAAAATGTTTTTTTTTTCTTGTTTTTAATTTTATGCTCACATCAAATAGCAAATCGAAAAATGGGCCACAATCAAAATTTGATTTGGATTTTTCATTTGATCCAACTTGCGTGATCCGGAAGCGCTTTGCATTAACTGGATAAAAAAAAATACCTTGGGTCTCATTCATGAAATGTGAGCAGAAGGAATTTGTGTGTAAACAGTTTGCAGACGAAAATTTACGTGCATGTCCGCATTCATCAATATTTTAGTAGCTCCGATCTTTTCGTAGCTACTAACAAAATCAACTCCTGCTCCTGACCAGTCGTAGTGCTTGTGTAAATTTAGTAAAGCACATAAATATTGCTTGTCACTATTGGAAATTACAATTTTAACTCGTATTGTTATGCACACAACACACAGGTGCCTTTGAAACACGTAATCTACACATGACAAAATATTAAAAATATAACACATTTAGTTAAATTAGTTGGCAATTAGCAGGCTTAAGATCCAGATTAGGTTCATGATTGTGAATTTTCTATGTAAATCGACTCAAGAGATTACACGTTCTTTCTACATGTTGAATGATGACAATAAAAATATCCGTAAGGACAGTCGGATCACAGCCTCTTCGGCCTTGGTGCCTGGGTTCAGCAGGGGCAGCGGGAGCAGCAGGTGGTGGAGCCACGAAGGAGCACACGCCGCTGAAAGAATTATTTGATACAACACTTTTTTTTTTTTGTGGCTTTTTGATCATTTGAATGAATAAATCTAATTTTAAAACTGTTTAATTTACGTTGTATTAAACAGAGCTTAAGGCTATATAGATTCAAATAATTTGAAGACAATGCATACAAAAGTGCTAGGCTATATGTTATCCGTATCATTTGTTGAAATAGCCTAAATGTTAAATAGCTCTACATTCCGACAGCCATCACTGATTTAGAGTTTATCCATTATGCACAAAACATCTCTGCTTTCCCGTTCCCACTTCATTTAAAACCCCACAAATGAATCTTCTGTTTGTTTGGTGACCAGTGTATTTTTTTTGTGTGTGTGCTTTGCCTCCAGTTTCAAATCAAACCATTTACGCTTCACCTCTGACATGGTTCTTTGTACTACGGAGACAACATTTACAGCATCTGTTACCTCCCTCCAGGCCTTCACTTTGCCTGTCCCTGTCACACCACTACTAACTGAAGAAAATAAAATGGTTTTTCTTAAGTCCACTTCATCCAAAATTATTTCGATCTCCACTTTGGAAAAATTCATTTTTCTTTCTCTCTCTTTCTTTCTTTGCGCCATGACTGACAGGTCGACTGGATTCACCTACACCTCCTTATATGGTGGTCATTGACTATTCATGGGTGGGGATTTATGCTAATTGCTGATTACCGGGAGCGCGCTGTCACTTTACGATGGATTGGCATTCATGATCATACACACGTGTTTATGATCAAATCTGAGTTTCCCGCAGCGTTCCTGAATCCGGAGTAGGTTTTTAGTAGAGTGGGCCTTTATGTGCAAATCTATACACAGATTTACTAACTTTTCATGAATGAGACACCTTATCTCGTATTATTACAAGAAAAGATCTCGCAATTACACAATTAATAGCCTAATTAATTACATATAAGTACATATGAAATAGCCTGTGTCGTCCTTTGTTAACCATTTCACATACAGATGTTACTCATTTCAATGCCGCAGCTACAGTGAAGGGGGTGAAATAATTGATCCAGGAGTAGCTGCAGTGCGCAACAACAACCAGCAGGTAACACATGTGAGCAGTAGAGATACAGCGTTCAACTGAAACTGTTTGAGAATTAGCAATAGGCTACTGTTATATTTTCTGCCGGACCTGTGCAGTATACTAATTCGTTACACAGTCTTAATTTCATAAGGACATGTATACTATGATATTTTCACAACGGTCAGTGTTAGGTCCCCTATTATCCCAATGATCTCAGTGTCATGATGTAGAGTTGGGTATAGAGTACTTTGATTACTTTTTGCAGTAACGAGTAACCTAACATGTTAGTTTGCTGTTTGAGTAATCAAATTTTCAAAACATTTTCAAACAAGACATCAGTTACTTTTGTTACTTCCTTCAGCTCCGAAACAGCAACGGCTGTTGTTTGGTTCTAATAACGGAGATAATGTTAAACCTATCAGTCTGAAAGAAGCCACGGAGCTTGTGGCTCGCTACGTGGTCGGAGAAATGCTGCCGTTGTCTGTGGTGGAGTCTAAATAGGTGGAGTAGGACTCGCTGACAGACATATTTCAGTCTCAGGACTTGCATTATGCCTGGTACACGCTACACGCTGGTACTCACCAATTATCCCTGGTCGTCTTTCACAGCGTGTGTGATGTCATCAGGTTATTCTTGTCCTATTTTTAATACTTTCACTATTATTTGACTCACTGTCAGAACTGTGTCTGTTCATGTGCCAGCCGACATGTTGTTGTTGTAGTCACCTAAAAGCGTCAGCAGATAGCAGGAGCTACATTTGAAGCGCCACACGTAAACTGTCGAGCTACTGTATCTCCCACAGGAAGTTCTGACAAATGTTTCAGAATAAAAGCCTATTTAGAAAATGGAGGGATTCTCTAGCCGAGGTTATAAGGGGCTTTTAATTTGAAACAAGTATTGAGTTTGAAATGACGGTGCGATATGTTAACTTTACAAAGACAACGGAGCGGATAAAAAGTAAATATATAAACACACAGAGGGATTAATAAATAACGGACCGTCTATAATGTAGTTTGTTTCAAATGAAGCTGGGAGCCTCTGCAGTTGTGGTTAGTAAAAGCCCCGTCACTATTTGTTAATATTATTACTTTATGTCCAACCGTGAGGATGTAGCATTGTTTGCTAGCTTGATGCTAATGACAGTAACGTTAACTCAGCGGGTTGACAAAGTGCCTCTGCTGTTTCACACCATCATTTCCCCCTTTTACTCTGTGTGGTAACATCCCTAGAGGAAATATTAAAAATGCTGGGGTGTTGCTGTCATACAGTTGTCTACGGCAGCAGATGGTTCTGTGTTTCTACTGGTCAAAGTGACGGCTGTGATGGGAGAATTGGATCTCAGTGAAGGGCAAGTGGTCCATAACTTTAATTTTGGAGACAAAAAATGTAGGCTTAGCGCCTTGTGGTCCATTGCCCAATAGGAAATGTAGAATACTCAAAAGTACTTTAAAAGTGCTTGAGTTGCTTTTCTCACGGAGTAACGCTGGAAGTACTTTTAAAGTAATTGAGTTACTTTACTCAGGGAGTAATCGGTAAAGTAACTGGTTACTTTTTTTTGAAAAAGTAACGCAGTAATGTACTTTGATTACTTTTAAAGTAACCCTTACCCAACACTGCATATAGGGTATTTATGTGTATCCGCCCGCTAAATTGTGACATTATTTTATGCATATGATATCGATTTTGCATCTGTACAGATACCATGCAGATGCCCCCCATTCAATTTAAAGCATAACTGATTTGAGTAAAGGCACAAGAGTTGGCAGTTACACCTAGAGTAAAGCTACTTAATACCAGCAAAATGTCTTCATTTATTCTTTCAGGTGGGTAAATGTCACCTAAGCACCTTCAGATTTTATCAGTAGTGTACCCTTAATAGATAACTTGTTTATATGGTTTGTATTGTGCTTCGTGATATTGTTTGAGGGAACTGTAATGTAAGGTAACTGCATATGAGTGTCACTGTCACTAATGCTAGCGTAATTCCTCAGGGATTTAAACTGTTATTACTTTCATTTTGACTATCTAACAGGTGAAAACACATTAGCTAAGGTTGTAGGGACTGTAACTGTTGGTAGCTGTTGTTGATTTTGTTTAAATATGTTGAATTGTAATTTTATGGGTTATTGTTTGTTGGACGATTGAGCTAAGCTAACTAACGCTAACGTCAGCTGTCACTTGTTGCCATAGCAACAGTAAACATTCAGGTATGGGCTAATGGGATGTCGGAGTGCAGAGTCAAGCTTCATTGTAAATAGCTAAGATACATTGTAGGCCTATTTAACACAGAATGCGGAATTCTAGTAGGTAGTAAACTTTTAGAAAAGAGCTGAATTTGTAATACTATTTAATTTATTGTAATTTTTGGGTTAGGCTATTGTTTTCTATAAAATATACTAGTCATAAGAATTGGGACAGTGTACAATTTTTAACATAAAAGATGCACTGCACCAGAATTAGCTCAAAGATAATTACATAGGCAGTCCCCCACAACCAAAACATGCAACAGCACAACAACAAACAATACAAAGCAACAAGTACAGAACACACCATACAAAATACAAAGCTACACACATATACACACATGGGGCAGGAGGCTTATTATATTCTATAGTCATTGTTAGTTCAGTACCGATCAGCTCTTGAAAACCCAAATCTGCACATTTTACAGAAAACTGCTTCCTATCAATCAATCAATCAATCAATCAACTTTATTTGTAGAGCGCTTTTCCTGCATGGACATGCAACACAAAGTGCTTTGCAGAATTAAAAACAATTAACACAAGAAAGAAAAACAGTTACAAAGAAAGCCCCTCCCTCCCACCCTCCATACTAGACACACACACACACACACACACACACACACACACACACACACACACACACACACACACACACACACAATCTCACACACAATAGGGAGACATGGCATGGCACTGAGGATCAAGGAAACGCCACCTTTGGGGTCGTCCACACTGGGAGGAGCAGCAGGCCGTGCCATCGGGGGGATCAGCACCCAGGCCCCCCGACTCCGACAGACAGGTGGATCCCCACATCGAAGGGAGGAACCACCAGCCGGCCGGGCCGAAGGGACCCAAGGACAGCACCCCCACTAGCAGACCCGACACAGCTCCCAGCGTGGAGGACCCCCCTGAGGAAACACTGGAGTTAAAAGCAAAAGACTAAAAGCATAAAATAGGACTAAAAGAATAAACAAAATAAAATAAATACAGTACCAAAAATAAAATACGTAAAATTATAAATAAAATAGAATAAATAAAGTACCAGTGATAAATAAAAACAGAAAATTATTAAGATTAATATCATCTTAAAAAGCAAGATAAAAGCAGCAACATAAAATACGACAGAACCAGATAAGAACATAAGAAGAGTTTAAAATATTAGTTAAAAGCCTGATTAAAAAGGTGTGTCTTTAATCTTCTTTTAAAAATATCAACAGTCTCTGCAGTCCTGAGGCTCTCCGGCAGGCTGTTCCACAGGTGGGGGCCATAGTGGCTAAATGCTGCCTCACCATGGGCTTTTGTTCTGGGTTTTGGTATGGTTAAAAGGCCAGTGCCGGAGGACCTCAGGGTCCGCAAGGGTTGATATGGTAAAAGCAGATCAGATAAATAAGAGGGCGCAAGGCCGTTAAGACATTTAAAAACCAGTAAGAGAATCTTAAAATCGATCCTGAAGCGGACGGGGAGCCAATGCAGTGACTCTAAAACCGGTGTAATGTGCTCCCGCCCTCTGGTCCTCGTCAGCACGCGTGCGGCTGAGTTTTGTAATAATTGGAGATTTAAAATACTCTTTTTGGGAAGACCAGAGAGCAGAGCATTACAGTAATCTAAGCGACAGGAGATAAAAGCATGCATTAGCACCTCCGTACTGGCCTGAGAGAGAAACGGGCGGACTCTGGCTATGTTCTTAAGGTGATAAAAACCTATTTTCGTTATATTTTTGATATGTGGGATAAAATTCAGCTCAGAGTCAAAAGTCACGCCCAAATTTTTTACTGATTGGGTTGGTTTAAGATCCTGTAGTTTTGGTAAAAGTTTCTCTCTCTGGCCTTCAGGACCTAGGAAATTCACTGCCATCCATGACTTGATGTCTACAATGCAGTTAAAAAGGGCATCAATTGGCCCTGTGTCGTCAGGAGACACGGTGATGTATAGCTGTGTATCATCGGCATAACTATGGAAGCTGATGCCATGTCTCCTGATGACATCCCCCAGGGGAAGCATGTAAAGATTAAAGAGAAGTGGACCTAAAATTGAGCCTTGGGGAACCCCACATCCAATTTCATGAGTTCCTGAGGAACATGTATCCATACTTACATAAAAGCATCGGTCTGTGAGATAAGAACAGAACCAGTTAAGGACAGTACCAGAGAGGCCAACCAGGTGTCTGAGTCTTTTTAATAAAATGTGATGGTCTACCGTATCAAAAGCGGCATTTAGATCCAGTAGAACCAACACTGTGAGCTTTTTGTTATCTAAATTCCACCTGATGTCGTTTAAAATCTTTAGAAGGGCTGTCTCGGTACTGTGGTTCCTCCTAAAACCAGACTGATGCCTCTCTAAAATGGTATTTCTGTTTATAAAGTCATTAACTTGGTTAAAAACCAGTTTTTCTAAAATTTTACTTAAAAACGGTAAGTTGGATACAGGCCGGTAATTATTAAGAATGTTGGGGTCTAAGTTGCTCTTCTTCAGAAGGGGCTTCACCACTGCTGTTTTAGGTGGTGATAGACACTCTGTTCTATCAAGAAAAGTATTGATACTGCTGTGATGGTTGATTTTTCATTCTTGGTTGTGCAGGGAAATACATTTGGTTGTGAATGTGGTTCATAAATGGAGCATCAATTAAATCGGGTGAACCCATAGCTGCGAGAACATGATTTCAGCTGGAGGTGCGGGAGTGCTGACTATTAAACACCCCCTCCCCAAAAGATGTTTGAGTTTATTAAATACCTGCAGAGATGCAACCGTAGTAGAAACAATAAGTGCGTCTCCCCAGCGAGAGAGACGCTGTGCGCATTTACGCACGAGACACAGCAGCCTAACTTCATTAATTAGCCTATCTGGATCTAATGTATCACGATCTACTGTTAATTAATGTTCTGTGTTCTACACATCCAAAAGGTCACACACAGTTCAGGTTCATAGGTGAAACTGTTTGGAGTAAAGCAGCGTCCTCCTGATGAATCCTGAGCTTTATCAGAGCTGTCTAAATAAATACTTCAGAAGCTAAAAGTTTAATTTCATGTTTCATAATACGAATGGTTGGTTTAAATATCATAGTATAAATGTCCTTTGTGAAATTAAGACTGTGTAACGAGTTACTATACTGTAAAGGTCCGGCAGAAAATATAACAGTACTGCTAATTCTCAAACAGTTTCAGTTGGACGCTGTATCTCTACTGCTCACATGTGCTACCTGCTGGTTGTTGTTGCGCACTGCAGCTACTCCTGGATCAATTATTTCACCCCCTTCACTGTGGCTGCGAGTAACATCTGTATGTGAAATGGTTAACAAAGGACGGCACAGGCTTTTTCCACATATGTAATTAATTAGGCTATTAATTGTGTAATTGCGAGATCTTTTCTTGTAATTATGAGATAAGGTGTCTAATTTTTCTTTATCCAGTTAATGCAATGCGCTTCCGTAGAAATAGTTCCGGGTCACACAAGTTGGATCAAATGAAAAATCAAAATCAAATTTTGATTGTGGCCCATTTTTCGATTTGCTATTTTTGATGTGAGCATAAAATCAAAAATAGAAAAACAAACTGTTGTTTGTATTTTTGAATTTGATTATTAACCCCTTCAGACCTGCATTTTTTCTGCTGAGCAAAAAAAAATTTTTTTAACTGATTCTGACTCCTCTCCAACATAAAAACAAAGTGCAAAAAACACATTTTTGCTAACTCATGTTTTTAATAAAAAATTTTCATGTCCATTCCAATGGACGCCACAACACGATGGATGTAAAATGTCATAAAAACTTAAGAAAAATAAAGCTGAATTTTTCCACATAGTAATCAATCAGGTATAACCTAAACATCTGGAACTGGATGTTTGCATGTGTTTGAGTCTGTGTACAGCTCTGAACATGCACATGAACTTGATAGTTGACAGCATGGGTAGGGAACAGCAGTGAGGTCATCACCAGGAAACCCGGAGCCTGCAAGAAGAGAAGGAAATAACGCAATCTGAACGTGCACATGAACACAAGATGTATGATTGTAGATAAGATTACCTGAAATCAGTTTTGCCTTCAGTAAACTATCATGGAACTTATAACCATACTTTTCATAGTAGGATAATGAACTGATAACATGCTATCTTGGAATGGAACTGGAACCTGAACTTGAGAAGACATCAGCTTGTGGATGTTTTCATGTAGTCTCATTTTCGATGAGCAGCCTTGAAGCAGTTTCGTTGTGGCACAAAGCACAGGTGGATGTTGCACTTGTCACAAAAGACATGTGTTTTTCCTGTACAGTTTGGCATCTTGCATCTGGTAGCCTCTTTCTTTTCATCATAATTTGGCATGTGGTCAACCATGTCGTACTGCACTTCAGGTAGAGGCCTAACATCCTGAAATGGTGTGCGAACTGGTCTCTGGGGGACATGCTGTGGTTCTGGAGACATGCTGGGTCTTCCACGTTTTGCTGCCACTGTTTTATGGACTCTCACTTGACACTGGGCCACATTCATCTTGAAATGGAGGAGATCCTGGATGTCTTTGGACTAAATATTGGCCGTCTAGGCGTCCAGCCTGTACTCCAACCAACTGTTGACCACAGCCATGTCAAAAGCATGTGTTATCATTCTCAGGGTCCACTTTTTTGACCTAATTTCTGTACGGTACAGACTGACAAGTTGATCAAGCAGGTCAACGCCACCCATTGCTTCATTGTACAGCTTAACCACCTCTGGACGGGACACCATCACAAACCGGGCCTTCTTTTTGTCCCACCGCTGCACTTCATCCATTCTGCCAATACCAACGAAGTTGGAGGCCATGAGAACTGTTGTCATACCATTTGACCAGTGCCACCTTACCATCACGGCTTACAACTTCATCACAGCTTCCTCAAGGCTTTTTGGCCATCTCTTTGTCAGACTGTAGAGGAGGCCTGGCAAAGCGAGAGACCCTTGCTGTCCCAGCGGCATGAATTTTCCTCTCAGCCAGCAGCTCCAGAAGATTGTATGTTGTGAAATAGTTGTCAAAATACAACTTGTGGTTGGCCTCAGTGATTCGCTGGCTAAGATGGTACACCACTCCAGCTCCAAGTCCCAGCTGCTTCCTGTGCTGTTGTGATAGCTCCATTGTAGTGCCTTGGTGCAGCAGGAGGTCGTAGGCCATGCCACTTTTCCCACACAGGAAGTATATTTTCACCCCCCATGGGTGTGGCTTGCCTTTGACAAATTGCTTGACAGACAGAGTTCCGCGAAATGGCACCATTTGTTCATCAACGCAAAGGTTCTCCTCTAGTGGAAGCTCCAAGCATCTACTGCGTATGGCATCATAGAGAGGACGTACCTTGAAAAACACATCCTTATTCTCAGCTGGCTTCACCAAATTGTTGACCAAATGCAAATGTGACCGGAGCTGGAAGAATCTGTCACGGGGCATGGTGTTTTGAAAAATACCAATGTCCATCCCAGCTTCCCAGTACATGGAGACTCTTGGCATTTTCATCACTCCCATAGCAAGGTGGAGACCGATTAGGGTTCTGATCCCTCCTGAACTTGTTGGCTTGAAACTTAGTGTACCACTTTGCAAGGCATAAACATTTGTGTTGTCTGCCATCAAATTGAAGATCTCATCTGGTATATACCGTTTGAAGTATTCATAGTGTCTCATGGGATGATCCTCATGAATTGGAGGATTCTCAAAGGAAGTGTCAATGATTGTAGTGAACAGCCTGTGACGCCACTTGATTTCTTCCTTCCTGGTTACTGTCATCTCCTCCTGTCCTCCTCTGTCCTCCTCTGTCCCTGCACTGTCTGTCTTCTCTATCTTAATCTCATTTGCCACATCAAGTTCTTCTGGCATGCATGTAACCTCTCCACTGTCCCTCTCTGAATCTAATAACAAAACAATCACATTTTAACTAATTTTATGTATTCTCACTCTTTACCTGTTATGCATTCCATTTAGATCTTACATATAAGACATTAAATTGATGAAAACCACATATGAAAAACTAAAAACACTCAACTTCTAAACTTACCACCTAAACTTACCACCTATCTCACTCCTGGTCCCATCCTCCTCATCTCCTGAATTCAAGGAGTCAAGTTCGGATAACTCTCCATTTACGAGACGTTCAAGGAAGTCTTCGACTCGATACTCTACAAGAACATCATGTACGAAAAAATATATATTTAAAAATGTATAATCATGAATAAATAAACTGTGACACCATACTTTACCTATGGAAAGCTTACAGGTATTTTGTTTCTTTATATACTGACACTAAACATGTGAGTGTTAGCTAAACTCGCTCAACTCCTGATGTCCATTGCAATGGACATCGAACTTTGAAAAAATCCTGTAAATTAATGATATGATATATGTTCAAAATAACTTCAAATATTATCACTTGTTACAGTTACAATTATGCTGACAGCAAATTTGTTTGGCCAGCATGAACATAAATTTATATTTTTGATTGAAAATGGGCACTTACTCCTCCCCCTCTGCAGTTGCTCCACCATGCTTGTCTTGTCCGATGTCTGTCACTCCCTTAGACCGTGCTCAAAGTCATGACATGATTGTGATTGGATAATCAGGATCGAATCAGTAACCAGCGTTACTGACATCATTCAATTACAGTGTATATTTATTTATATATATTTATTGGTTTAGAGACAGAAATATGTCAAACGAATAATGAAAAAACAAACCGTTTTTTCATTTTTTGATTTTTGATTTTAAATTGAAAATGGAATGAACGAATGATACACGGACCATTGGAGCATTTCACACATAGGTGTAAAATGTGTAGATGCTGAGACCAGTTAACTAAGTTAAGCTTATTGTGTTTGAGGTCAGGGTAGTCAGGATGATGACGGGATGCTGGAGTTGTCCTTGGGTCCTTGGATTGCCTCGTGTTCTCTTTCTAATAAGGAAGGTTGGTTGTTACTTGGATCGGCCGGGTTTCGAGTTTTGATTAAAAGATGGACGTAATAATGTAACAAGAGCATTTGTTGTTCAATGTCAATCATTGCATCACAACTGCGTGTACGTTGCGTCGACTGTACGCAGAAGCATAAAGAAACTGTAAGGCCATACTCGAGTGGGGTGAGTCAGTGGATGATGTTTCTCATATGGCTTAATACATGAACACAATGAAGAATCTTATGTCCCCTACATGACACTATTGTGAAAAACATACTCATATTAAAAATTTAAACAATATAACATAAGATAAAATAAGAATCCTGGTTGCCATTTCTCAATAGGGCCAATGCAGCACTATTGTTTTCTTTTCTCACATTGTGTTGAAAGAGAGAACCTGCCACTTGGCACTGACTTTTAAGCAACATTACTTTTATACCCCTTCCTTTTATTTCCACATTGTTAATCGTTGTCATGGCACGCCTCCCAGGCTTTTATTCTTGGCATTTCCTGACCTCTGCTCTGACAACGAGGTTAGTTTCAATGAAACCCTTTGTTCTGTCCTTTCATTTTGTTCAAATGCTGTTTTCTTCTTTCCTTTTACTGTCTTTCATCACCCTGTCTTTTGTTCAAGTAAGTCCTCCACTACTTTTTTCCTTCAATTCAGTCTGGTGCTAGTGTCTTCGTGGTTAAAACACAGACCAGGGGCCTCATTCATAAACATGGCGTATGCACAGAACAAGGCATATGCCACTTTTGCGCAAACTTTGGGATTTATAAAAAACAAACTTGACGAGAAAATGTGCGGTCTTCCACAGAAGCTTTGGCCCATGCACAAAAATTGTAGATATGAGAAACTGCGACCCCCGTGGCAGAAGATGAATAGGAAGAAATGTTGTGAATTTGATATCATTATGTAAGATAAAGACAGATATGACCTCATGAAGAACACAAATTAGGAAACTAAATACAAACAGGTACCTTTATCTTAAGAACTCCTCAGGTATGTTCTGTAATCATTAAATAATCTAATGGACCCGTTTATGATACCTTAGTTGGGCAGATACGAGTGCATAGTGTCACTGTTATCCTATATGATCCAATATATTGTGTTTTATAATGTGTTTGTTTTATGGCTTTTAATTCTTTTTATCATGGACCTGCATTTGTGTAGTGCCTTTCTAGTCATCCGACCAGTCAAAGCGTTTTTTACACTACGAATCACAGTCACTCATTCACACACACACACACACACAGTCAGACACTGGTGGCCGAGGCTACATACAAGGTGCCACCTGCTACTCAGTTTTTAACACACTCACACACTGATGGAAGCATCATCGAGAGCCGCTGATCATTTGATTGGTGGACGACCCGCTCTACCTCTGAGCCAGAAGTGTAAGAGTAAACAAGTGTTAAAATAAGTGTAAACAAATAATTCATTTTTATTTCACGTCCGTTGTCCAAAATTGCCCCTCAGTTACAATCAGTTTAATCCTTTTCACATGCAATCAATCAATTGATGGGTTGATATAAAAAGCAGTGATCACAGCGCATAAAGACGCACAATGGCTTACTTGGCACTGTTAGAGGGTGTGGTGGATGGGAGACTCCAGGGGGAGCGGATCTTCAGGGACCACCAAGACCTGGCCAACGATGAGTATCTTATGAGCCGGTTCTAACAGTTGCATGTAGTGCTGCCTGATCACTGCGCTGCATTGGGCCTGGCATTACAAAGAAGCACCCACAGGAACCAAGCTGTGCCGGTGCTGTGCTGCACAACGTGGCACAGCTGAAAAACGTGCCACTACCACTTGACACTGATGTTGGCCCCAAACCCGACCTCTATCCCCAGGCACTTGAGCCAAAAGCTGCAGCTGGGTGCCAGCGTCTGGATGTGATGCATCGCTAATGAAAACAAGATGTATTTTAAGAAATCATTTGAATCGAAAAAATCAGATTGTTTGTCAAACAGCGCTATGGCAACTGCATCCTCCATTCAGAGTGTTTATGGAAACTGTCTGACTGTCAGCTCCAAACATCCCTCAGTTTTCTGTCTAAATAAATCACCGGATCATCGGACCACTTCTTCTTGACGTCTGAATCTGCCACAAGCTGCAACTCCACTGCGTTTTTAGCTGTAGCAATGTCCATATTGAGTCCACCAAACAACATAATAATAATAATAATAATTATAATACATTTTATTTATAGAGTTCTTTTTTTTATAAAGACACTTTAAAGGCAGACAAAAAGTGCAAAAAAATACAATCAAGAGTGCAAAACAGCAGACAAAAGGAGCAAAAAAAATTACAGACAAGAGTGCAAAGTTATAGACAAATAAGAGTGCTAAAATTACAAAGTTAGGTGCAGTATAAATTACATATCAAATAACAGTAAGAGTGCAAGGGAAGAGCAAGAATAAAATAGATGGGATCAAATTTACAAGTTAAATGCAGAGCAGAACAGGTATGTTTTGAGTTGTCTTGAAGGAGGTGAGGTCTGTGAAGCCACGGATGTGTTGGGGCGGGGGGGGCAGCAACAGAGAAAGCTCTGTCCCCCCAGGTGCGGCGCCTGGTCCTACGTACGGTGAGGAGGTTGGCGTCACAGGAGCGGAGGGTGCAGGAAGGGGTGTAGCGGTGAAGAAGGTCTTTAACCACTCCATCTCACTCTGCTGCCTACAGTCTCTCCTCCACATCACAGACGATGCCCTCATCTGGCTCCAATCATATCTTACTGAAAGGAAGCAATTCATCTTCATCAACAACTGCTCCTCCTCGACTGTCCCAAGGGTTCAATCAATCACTCAATCAATCAATCAATCAATCAATCAATCAATCAATCAATCAATCAATCAATTTTATTTATAAAGCCCAATATCACAAATCACAATTTGCCTCACAGGGCTTTACAGCATACGACATCCCTCTGTCCTTTGGACCCTCACAGCGGATAAGGAAAAACTCCCCCCAAAAAACCCTTTACCGGGGAAAAAAAGCGGTAGAAACTTCAGGAAGAGCAACTGAGGAGGGATCCCTCTTCCAGGACGGACACACGTGCAATAGATGTCGTACAGAACAGATCAGCATAATAAAATGACAGTAATCTGTATGACACAATGAGACGGAAAGAGAGAGAGAGAGAGAGAGAGATATGCAGGACAAACTGTACTGACGGTAGCTTACAACAACATTCATGAAAGTAATAATATTATCGTTACAGTTCTGGCTACTGTGGTACAATATGTTGAAAGTATATATTAGTATCTGGCAGTATACATATGTGATAATAATCATATGTGTATAATAACAGTAGAAGTATGACTAATGACTAATGATGGCAGCAGCAGCAGCAGGAGGCATCTGGCAGGACCACGGCAGCAGCACAACCACACACATCACGCTAGAGACAGTGGAGCACAAAGGCTCCGGAGAAAAAGCCGAGTTACTGACATCCAGAATGGCCGAGTTAGCAAGATGCAGTAATAGGATACGAGAGGAGAGAGGGAGAGAGAAGGAGAGAAGGTGCCCGGTGTATTATAGGGGGTCCTCCGGCAGACTAGGCCTAAGTCAGCCTAACTAGGGGCTGGTACAGGGCAAGCCTGAGCCAGCCCTAACTATAAGCTTTATCAAAGAGGAAAGTCTTAAGTCTAGTCTTAAATGTGGAGACGGTGTCTGCCTCCCGGACCGCAACAGGAAGATGATTCCACAGGAGAGGAGCCTGATAGCTGAAGGCTCTGCCTCACGAGTAACCCTGCGTTCTCAGAGCGCAGTGTTCTGGTGGGATAATATGGCACTATGAGCTCTCGAAGATATGACGGAGCTTGACCATTTAGAGCTTTATAAGTTAACAGTAGGATTTTAAATTCAATTCTGGATTTTACAGGGAGCCAGTGCAGAGAAGCTAAAACAGGAGAAATATGATCTCGTTTCTTAGTTCCTGTTATTACACATGCTGCTGCATTCTGAATTAGCTGGAGGGTTTATAAGGACTTACTAGAGCTACCTGATTATAGAGAGTTACAGTAATCCAGCCTTGAGGTAACAAAAGCATGGACCAATTTTTCTGCATCCTTTCGGGTCAGGATAGGCCTAATTTTCGCAATATTACGCAGATGAAAAAATGCAGTCCGTGAGGTTTGTTTTAATGAGAATTGAAAGACAAATCTTGATCAAATGTTACTCCGAGGTTTCTTACGGTAGTGGTAGAGGCCAGAACAATGCCATCTAGAGAAACTATGTCACCAGATAAAGAGTCTCTGAGTTGTTTGGGGCCAAGAACAATAACTTCAGTTTTGTCTGAATTTAACATCGGGAAGTTGGTGCTCATCCAGGTTTTTATGTCTTTAAGGCAGTTATGAAGTTTAGTTAATTGATTACTTTCTTCAGGCTTCATAGATAAATACAACTGTGTATCATCCGCATAACAAAGGAAATTTATAGAGTGATTTCTAATGATGTTGCCTAAGGGGCCGTTCACATGCAGCGTCTAAAAGTGCGTGGAAAACGCCAGCTGTGCCGTTTCCATCCTTTTATCCAAGGCGCTTCGGAGGTTGTGCTACTGTCGCGCCTGCCATTACTAAGCAACCAAAACCGACATCACTCACAGGGGGAGTAAAAAAGTTTTCAAAAAAGTTAAATGGATTTCCAGCAAGCATCAGGAGGTGAGGTGTATAGATGTGTGTGTGTGGAGGAGAGGGAGAGAGGGAGATGCTGGTAGAGAGATAGTGTGTGTTATTAGATACATAATGTTGTGAAGTCCATTGGACGGAAAGGAAGAAGCAGATCCGTGGAGCTGATTGGTTAATTCTTATCACATGACATGCGGTGCGCTTGCTGCATTCGAAAAAGTTGAGATTTTTCCATCTCTGTGTGACGCGGACGCTCACGAAAAAACAGGCGCGTCGCACCGGATGCGAGCCACTACGGCGTTGCTTTGAATTGTGAGCGCGCTTAGCGCGCATCTACATTGAAACTAATGGATTTGTGCGCGCAAAAGACGCTACATGTGAACGGCCTCTTAAGGAAGCATATATAGAATAAATAGGATTGGTCCAAGCACAGAACTCCAAAACAAACTTTAGTACGTAAGGATGATTCATTATGGACGTCAACAAACTGAAAACAATCAGATAAATAAGATTTAAACCAGCTTAGTGCAGAACCTTTTAGGCCGATTAAGTGTTCCAGTCTCTGTAGCAGAATTTGAGTGTCAAACGCCGCACTAAGATCTAATAAAACAAGTACAGAGACGAGTCCTTTGTCTGAAGCAATCAGAAGGTCATTTGTAAATTTAACTAGTGCTGTCTCAGTGCTATGATGCGCTCTAAATCCTGACTGTAATTCCTCAAATAAATTATTATCATGGAGAAAATCACACAGCTGGTCTGCGACTACTTTCTCAAGGATCTTTGACATAAAGGGAAGATTAGATATTGGTCTATAGATGGCTAACACCTCTGGATCCAGAGTGGGCTTTTTTAGTAGAGGTTTAATTACAGCTACCTTAAAAGACTGTGGTACATAGCCTGTTAATAAGGATATATTGATCATATATAATATATGAGTGTTAACTAAAGGTAAGACCTCCTTGAGGAGCCTAGTTGGGATGGGGTCTAAGAGACACTTTGATGATTTAGATGAAGAAATCACTGTGGTCAATTCTTGAGGACAAATTGGGGAGAAGCAATCTAAATAAATATTAGGTCTTACAGCTGTGTTTGAGGTTAGATTGGTACTATCTCAGGACAGGAGGTCATGAATTTTGCCTCTCTCTTTTTGCCTCTAATAATTTTTTAATTTTGTCATTAAAAAAGCTCATAAAATCATTACTGCTAAGGGCTAAAGGAATACAAGGCTCAATAGAGCTTTGACTCTCAGTCAGCCTGGCTACAGTGCTGAAAAGAAACCTAGGGTTATCCTCTTTTTCTTCTATTAAAGCTGAGTAATAGTTTGCTCTGGCATTGCGGAGGCCCCTCTTATAAGTTTTGAGACTGTCTGCCCAGATTACACGAGATTCTTCCAGTTTGGTTAATCGCCAATTCCTTTCAAACTTTTGCAATATTTGTTTTAATTTACGGGTTTGAGAATTATACCAAGGAGCGAACTTTCTTTGCTTTGTTAACTTCTTTTTAAGAGGAGCTACAGAATCAAGTGTTCGCAGCGAGCCTACGGCGCTATCAACAAAATGATCAATTCAGGAGAGGTTAAAGTCTGCACGGGAAACCTCTGTTACTGAAGGACTTGGTATTGAATTTAATGACGGCGTAATCATTTCCTTAAATTTTGTGACAGCACTATCTGATAAACATCTAGTATAGTAACTGTTGCTGAGTGGCGTGTAATCGAGTAAAAAGAAATCAAAAGTAATCAAATAATGATCCGATAGTGAGGGATTCTGTGGAAAGACTGTTAGGTTATCAATTTCAATTCCATAGGTCAGTGCTTGGTCCTCTCCTCTTCATCCTCTACCTCCTCCCCCTTGGTCAGATCATCCATTGTCACAACCTCTCAGACCCACTCCACCCTCTCAAACTATCTCTCTGATGTCAGACACTGGATGCAAACAAATCTCCTCAAACTCAACTACAACAAATCAGACTTACTCATTATTGGTCCAAATTCCCTCACCCTGACAGCCAAAGACTTCAATCTCCTCAATAAACTTCAGTATATCCAGACCTGCCTACCTCCTCACCCACACCCGCTCCTTTGACCACATCACCTCTGTCCTCCAGAACCTACACTGGCTCCCTGTTCCTTACTGTATCCAATTCAAAATCCTCCTACTCACCTACAAAGCACTTCACAACCAGGCCCCCTCCTACCTTAGTGGTATCAAAGACAGCAGTGAGGTCCAGGAGGATGAGGATGGAGAGTTGGCCGGAGTCTGTGGAGAGGAGGAGGATGTTTGTTACTTTGAGGAGGGCAGTTTCAGTGCTGTGGTGGGTACGGAATCCGGATTGAAATTGTTCGTAGAAGTCATTATTGATGAGATGAGCTTTGATTTGTCATGGTGACAACACGTTCCAGGATTTTAGACAGGAACAGTGGAAAAGTTGAGGGAGGTTGAGGAAGTTGATAATCCCTGAGATGATTGGGGAGATGGTGGGGAAGCAGTGTTTAACAAAGGAGGATGGGATGGGATCTAGGATGCAGGTGGAGGATTTCATGGTTGAGATGATTTTGGACAAATCAGCTGGGGAGACGGGTGAAAATCTAGAGAGTGAAAAGGTGATAAGAGGAGCAGGGGGGAGGGAGGAGGAATGGGTGATGGGGTTTGAATAAGTTTGAAATGTTGTCGCTGGGATTGAGGAGTTTGCTAATGGTGGAAAAAAGAGCCTTTTGGTTATTGGAGCCAGTGTGGATGAGGTTTGAAAAGTAGGGCAGAGTGGGCAGTGTTGAGGGCGGTTTTGTACAGTTAAGGGCAGTGGCGGAGCCAGAATGTAGCTAATGGGTGGGCCTGCAAAAATTTGGATGGGCTTGATTATTTTTAAAGCTGAGATGTCTGTGGATTTAGTAACAAGAACATACTAAAACATGACTAAAACTGTGTGCCTGCACAAAGCCAGAAATATGCATACACATTATTGTCCGCATATTTGTAAAGTCATGTGACGCTTGATTCTGTTTTATAACTCTCAGTTAATGTACATATTTTGACATATTGACATATTTAATGAAGCCTTATTGTTTTGCTGCTATTAAACAATGAGAGACATGTTTTCTCCGTTTACTTAATAGCATAAATATTCACACTACTGCGTATGGGGAGACAGAGACCTGCTCTGCTCCAGACACACTCAGCACCTTGGACAACACGGCACACCTGACTGTTGTTGCTACAGTTACTAGCCTATAAGGTTAATTCATAAAGTTGGTGATTTGCGAGTGGGTTAGATACAGCACAGATATTGAAATGTCAGACCGATGGAACATGTTCAGAGCCTCCTCACAGGCTCACACAAATGCAATCATAACATACCATGGTGGGCCAGAATAAAAAAAAAACAAAATGGTAAGACTTATTATGAAGACCACATCTATAGTGCATTATGAGCGCATTCATAGTGAATTATAATGCTCATCATAATAAATCATAATGCATTATAACTACACTCATAATGCTTTATGGTGCACTATATCAACAGTTATGAATAACTGTAAATCTAGCTTATAATGACTTATAAATCCAAGGGTCTTATGAGTGCTCTTGACTGGTTATAAACTACAGACTGACTGATGGGGCTTATAATACGTTTTGACTACTTGTACCCCTCTATACAAACACCTCAACAATAGACTGTTGTAAGTGCTGATAGGATGCTATAATACTCCATGAACGATCATAAGTTATCAATGTATGCTTTAAGTAAAGTGTAGTTCATATGCATGCATCTGTAATGCAGCATACCTCATCGTAATGTTTCATTGTTGGTGTTAAGTAAAGTGTAACACATTTGCATGCATTTAAAAGAATCTATGCTGCATCATAAGTCATTATGTCAGATACTAAAATATAAAGACAATACTAAATACGTAGACATAATAGTTTTCAGCTGAAAACGTGGTTTTGGGGTTTAGTTACTGTTGGTATAAAACACTAAAAGGGAGAAAAAGACAAAACACATTTTTTCAAGCTTTATTTTAACAATGAAAACGGTTCTACAGTAGAACTGTTAACAGTGAAATTAACAGAACTGTTTTACCATCTTAAAAGTTGAGTGTGTAGGATTTAGTTGCATCTACTGGTGACTGCCTGGTGAGACTTGCTAAAACAGAAGAAACAGCATTGTGTGCTGCCATGACAAGACTTGCAGCCACTGTAAAAGTCTCTATTTATTTTATTTATTAAGTCTCTCTATTTCTCAACTTTATTTTCAAAATAGAAACCTTAACACTTAAGTACAAAAGTGGCATTCATTTTAACTTGTTAACATGTGGCAAACATTTTTAAACTTTCACCCAATGCTACTGAAAAGAATAAAAATAAATCTCTTTGTCATCATAAAATAATAATACTGATCTTGTATCGGCATCAAGTGCAAACCTGCATTCATTTTAACTTAATATGTGGCAAACATTTTTAAACTTTCACCCAATGCTACTGAAAAGAATAAAAATAAATCTCTTTGTCATCATAAAAAATTATACTGATCTTGTATCGGCATCAAGTGCAAACCTAACCTTAACACTCAAATGAACAATTAGTGACATGGTTAGACATGGGTGGCGATGGGAAGCAGATCTCCATCTTCTTTCATTTTTGTGATCTTTTCCTTGACCTCTGGGGTCATGGCAGCACGGCACCTGTCAACGAAGGATGACAATTTCTCCTTGTGCTCATTCCAGGCCCCCACGTTTTTGAAGATGTCAGGTGCAGCTATGCTCAGTTCAGCAATTGGCGCTGTCCTGCAGACAGTATTTCTATCAGCACCGATGCAATCAAAAGCTGCCTTCATGGAACCGCCTCGGTTGAAGGCATCCATAGCCATCTTATAGCGAGCAATGATGCCCCTGGTGTTTCTAGCTGTAAATGGCACATTGAAACCAGATTTTGTTTTAAAAGCTTGCTGTCAAGATGTGTGAACTTGTCAAAACTGTAATGAGCAATTACGTAGTCTTCTTCCAATCAGGTCATCAGTGTTCGAGGGTTTAACTTGATGGCGGGAAGAGAAGGAAGAGGCTGGAGATTTTGACTTCCTCACTCGGTGACTATCCATGGATGAATCTAGAATAGAAATCAAGGGAGAATCAAGGATCATGATAGTGTCAACTTTCCAAATATAAACAAATACATAGCACCCATGGAATAAGCTGCTAGAGATTGGTTTTGGCAATACAGGCTCACAGGTGATAAAACAAGTGTCATCATGATGACATACATCTGAATGTGTCAATTAAATGAAACAGGTGGGAGCTGAGAGAGTGATAAACATGGCCTCACCCAACCAAACAAAATGTGTCAATAAAGCATATGCACTAAGGGAAATATGGCATTATTGCCTGCAGAACTGACAGTGAAGGCAAAGCCCTTCTGTAAAGCTTTCAGTGGACATCAGATCACTGCATAACAAGTAAAAACTTTTACAAAACTAAGAGTGTGACCTTATTATCAATTAATAATGTGATTATTGTTATTTGTATCATTTTGTTGTCAAAAATACACCTACATGTGTGGGAAAAACAAACATGGGAACACACTTGACCAACATTTGTCATTTAAAGAGCCAAACACAGAAGCTAATTTTTATCAAAACATGTTCAATTATTATATAGCCCTGCAGCTGTGACAAGATACCTCTAAATAGTGCAAATTTCTGCTCTGCCTCCTCTGAATTTTTTTTCTTTAAAAACTTCAACTTTCTTATTTAAAAAAAAATGAATTCAGTTATTTCCAGGATGTTTTAGATTTCTGCCATAGACTTGTTTCAGTATCACTATCAAGATATTTAGTCATAATTTTGGTATTGTGACAATACTACATCTACAGTGCATTACAAAGTTGTCCTTGAGTGAGGCACTGAACAGCAGCTAGCCTTGTGCTCTGATCTTGCCAATAGTACAGTAATGCAGGGAAACAGTGTATAGTATAATGTGTCAATAAAGGGTGTGCAAAGAGACAAATTCAATGTTACTGTTTGTGAAGTTAACATTAAAATATTTCCAGACAATGAGAAGAAATGTGGGATTTGATTCAACTGTATGTAATAAACTGTGCCTTTGTTACCTTCAGATGAATCAGAAAGAACAGAACTGAATTCTTCCTCTTCATCGTCAATAACGTTGCTCTATAATTGCTTGGCTTTCTTCAAAGGGGCTTTTCTATCATCCCCATGCTTGCATTTGACACCTGCAAATAACAAAACAAATTTTGTGTGATCTAGTTGTGAGAAAGGAATGAAAATGAAAACACATGTTTCTGTGTGCCAGAGAAAAGCTATTGGAGAGTGAAAAAAGAATACTTGTACTGTATGAATGTGAATGGATAATTACTCACTTGACTTGCCAGACATGACTCTAGAATTATCATCATCCTTCTTGGAGAGTAGCTGATAGATGAGCTCATCCTTTTTCCCAAGTTGTCCTTGCAGGTAGGTTTTGTCATCTTTGAGGAGGGAGATGGTTTCATCACGAATACGCCCCTTCTCTTTCTCTGCCTCAAGAAGTTCTTTCAGTCTTTCAACCTCCTGAACTGCATTTGGTGAGGCTGTTGAAATAATTACAAATGAAGTAATCCTTAAATAAGAAATTCTCTTACATTAAGAATAATAACAGGAGGCATGTATAATTGCAACACAATTTAAGAATCCCAGATTATGTGTCTATGTGCTGACACAAAGGTCTCAAAGATTCTAAGATGTAACTAATTGTGGGCTGCACTTGGTCATTGTGTCACTGCACACTCACTCTAATTGCTGTACATGAAGAGTCTGTGTATCACCTGCCTCCCCTGCCAGTTTTGCTTTTGTGTCAAGCAACAAAGAATGTTTCTTATATTATCTTAATTTGTCTTGTATCAAGTGTCAGATGATATGACTATTGTGTATGTGCACATTGCGATGTTGATGTTGAAACAATATATTGTATAACCACTACATCAGCCATAGACATGGACCATACTGAGAACCTTGTGCCACACATTATTAAAAACAATGCTGTTGTTAATATTTGGTAGTCAATGACCTAGATGTCGACAATTATGTTACAATTCTACCAGGAAAAAATTAATATTACCAGACCTTTTATGCTGTTCTGGGGGGATGAATCATCTGTGGGATTGGCGTTCACCTTGCGACGACTCATGGTTGAAGCTGGCTAGATGAATAAAAAGTAAGGCACATGTTATGAGTTTCAGGAAAATGCTATTATTGTTACAATAATCTAGGTATAATGATATCAATTACAGATGCATTACATGTGAATCACTGCTGTCTTCAGAAATAATTATTGCGTAATTTGCATATACATGCAGCAGTCAAATGCACAAAAAAGTGAGGGATGCATTTTTATGAAAATTCTTCTTACCAATAACAGATTGTTTTAAAAAATCTCAAGATGGCAATAAAATTAGTTGGCTATTTATAACAGTTTGTCAATTTGCTAGCTTTACACTAACCTACCATAATTACTACTGCATGTATATAGCTTCAATTGTTTACATCTCTGCAATAATCATCAATTTTTAACTTTTCAACTTTGAAAAAAATAACAATAGCTATAAAATTAAAAAATCCTGCAACAAGCCCATCACAGGAGAAAATGTGTGTAACGTTAGTGTAAGTTAGCAGGTTTCCTTGCTAGCAAGCAAACTCAAAGTTAGCTTAGTCTGATATTGTGTCTGCATTCTGTCTTTGCGGGTGGTTTTATTTTTCGTGAATCCTGAGTCGCATAATTAATTTGTCTTTTTTTCCCCATCTCTTACCAATACAACCAGTCAAGGCCCCTTTCTGAAGTTCAACGCATGCAGTAAAGTAGAAACGTGATGTGGGAGGAGGCCCGACTTCACCAAATAACTCATAGAGAAAAAAAACGGAAGTTAATTGTCTTGGCTCCTTCCTAAAAGCAAACAGATTTTTGGATTATTGTAGAAAGTAAAGTTTGTGGCAAACAAAAAAGGATGACACACGTTTTTCAGCAAGATAGTCCTCACCTTTTTGAAGCAGGATGCGATCTGTTCTGGATTGTGCGCATGCGTGAGGAGAACCTCCCGCTTATTCTTCTTCTTCTGCGCACTTTAATGGCGGTTAGCAACAAAGCACAGACAGACACAAGACACGGAAACATGGAGGCAAAACAGAACTCAGCCAGCTTCCGTTTTTTTGTGCGACACTTCCGTTCCAGCACTCTTACCACTGTGTAAATGGGAATCGCCTTGTTGTTTACCTTACTGAGTTTAGCAATATATATGTATATATCACATTTTTCACGTCACTATAATCACCGTTTAGACTAATCTGATGTTTGTAAAGTCTATAAACACAATGACTGAACAAACATTAGTATTTTCTCTGTGTGTAATTAATAACATGGTTATCGTAGATTAGCTGGGCTAACCGTTAGCTGTTAGCAGTGTCTGTAATAACTCACTAAACTCACAAAGTTAGCTAGTGTTAGCTGTCCCTGTCAGCTGCAGCCACTGATGCTTTCTAGACATTGTGATTTCCCAAAACTGAATAAATACCACACATAGCAACACAAAACTGCTTTGCTAGCTTAATCATGTTGTAACGGCCGGATGGTTGATGCGTACATGCTGATTCAGGTGCTATCAGAGCCGCGCATCACTATGGCTTAATGATCAACTCAGTCAATTAAAACAACCCGTCCTGTGTTAGGAGTGTATGTCGCTGACAGAAAGACAGAAAGAAAGAAAGAAAGAAAAGAGAAAAAAAGATAGAAAAGCAGCGTACACCTCACATATTTTTTTCTCACAGTTGCGAACACGTTTGGCTGGCATGCAAATGCACCGTCTGTGTGTCGAGGGTGCGAGCCGCAGCTTCAGCTGCTCAGGTAGAGAGGCTGTGTAGCCCGGTGTGTTTTTTCACTGATTCGGTTCTGCAGGTTCTCTGCTGGTACACTGGAGACGGGGATCAAGCAGTTTGTCTCACTCGGGATAGATTGTGCTTTTTTGGTTCATAGTTTATGATTGACGTTTATTCGACGATTTAATCGCGTTTAGAGGGAATAAATTTCCGTTATAATGGAAACGTGGGCACATGTTATCTATACAAAATACACAGACTAACTAACTAACTAACTAACTGATTGTCTAACATAAACAACTGAAAATTGAAAAAAATTAGCTTGCACCGTTAGCTCCGGTAAGGGAAAGCATGAGGAAAAGCGGCTGACCGGAGGTCACGCACAAAAAACGGAAGTTGATCACTATTTACTTCCGTGTTTGAAAATAAGGTGGATATATACAGCTTATAGAGTCTATGCAACAAACGGAAAAGGAGCATACCGCCACCCTCTTGACAAAATGGGTAAATTAAGGCGAGGATTAACCGAATTGTTCCGTGCAAGAAATACTCTTGTCAATAGAAGAAAGATTGTGTTGTAGATGCAGAAGAAGGGAATTTTGAAGCGCCAAATGAAGTGTAAATCATGTGACACTCCGGTGACTGCTGTGCAGGTTTCGAGACAGGACAGCTTCCACTGGTAAGAAAAGCTAGCTAGCCAATTTGCTATGATGTGCCATTGTTTCTCCCTGTATAACGTTACTACTGTAGCAAACGTGTACTTATTTCAGTGTTGGGCAAATTACTTAAAAAAGTAATAAGTTATAGTTACTAGTTACTTTCCCCGGAAACACGCCTACAAAGCGTCGCCACTGTAAACAGGAAGAAATACACTGCAGCTTGCCAAAGATGAATGAATTTGCCAAGTAACGGACAAACGCACCATATTGTAACGGTAACATTTAAAAAGTAAGGCGTTACAGTAACGCGTTACTGCCCAACACTGTTAATAACCTAATAACTTTCAAGTCTAGGGAAAATGTTTTGCTTGTGTTAGTAAAAAATATGTTGTCTTGTTTTAGATTTATCCATGGAGCAGCAAATAAGTTCATGTTTTTTTTGTTTTTTGTTAAAGTTTTGATATAAAATATCCTACATCTTTAGGCTGTCTGTGTTTGTGTTTGTAGCTAATGGATACATGAACAAGTAACTTGTGTTTACAGGATTTGCAGGCAACACAGAGGAAGAAGTGTTTCAGTTCGCCAAAGATCCATGTTCTACAAGTCCGGCAGATCCCTCCAGAGCCACCTGGAATTCATTTACAGGTGGGTTTGCTTTGTCTGTTGCTGATGGGACTAACTTGAAATGGGAAAAAAATTGGTATGAAGCTGTGGAAAAGTAGGACCAATGAGTAAATAAAGCTGTCTTGTCTGCACAGTGTTAAAGAATAAAAACATATATCACTTGTAAAAAGGACATGCAGGTGTTTTATTCTGAAAGTGACAGCACATAAAAGTAACTCGAAGACCCAGTAAACTAATATCCAACCATTATACCTCCACTAATTACTATGCTTCAGTATGCAGTTTGATATGGACTGAATCAATGGGGAAATAAAGCAGTATGTCAGCTCTGTAAGAGGGAGGAGACAGAAAGAAACTCTGGGTTTGCTGAGGAAAACCTGCCAGTGAACAAGTTAAGTTCAGACAGTGAGTTACCATGGAAACCGGCCCAGAGTTTACGTTAATGCCCTGACAATGCATTTATGTTATTACTGTGTAGCACTTTGGTCAACCTTGTTGTTTCAAAATGTGCTCTATAAATAAATTTGATGGTATATAATTGAAAACATGGAGTTTCTCCCCTCTCATTTCCACTTTGTGGAATAGACCTCTGGCTCAGAATTTAAAAAAAAAAAATCAGTGTTAGTTTTTATATTCAGATTTTATCCGGTGGGCTAGTGATCTGTTCTTGTTTTCATGTAGATTTTCCCAAGGACTGCGCATGAGGCAAGTTGACCTTATTGAAGACGGTGTTGCAGCGAGTAGCAGAACCTTAACAAAGATGGATTCGTCTTTGAGAAAAGTATGATATCACACCACATTTTTCCTTTAGTAAAATGAGAAATGCCTTTGGTAAACTGGCTTATAAGCCCCATCAAGATAATTAGAGATTCTTCATTGCTCAAATGAACCTGGTTGGCTATACATTATTCTTTACATGTCAGAAACCTATCATGACTTTAAAGTTATGATGTCATTATGCTTTGTGTTTTTCTATATGCAGGTCTGCAGACGCGCTATTCACAAATTACGCGCTCAAGGCAAAATGAAAGTTGGTGGCCGTCATTGCTTTGTTATGCTGGACGAAAGCAAGTTCTCACACAAAAGAAAGGTAAGATACATTTGCTCTTTATGTGGAATTTTCTTTGATAGAATCAGTTTTTAAATGACAAGTAAATCATCCCATTTGAAATTGATTGTATTTGTTTAGACTTGTGCTGTTCTTTGTTGGTTATTGCTGTTAAACTGAAATAAGAAAACAAATAATAGACCCTATGATTTATTCCTTAACTAGTGTTACGGCTGTGTATGTGTTCCTTGCTGCTGTCCCTTTTCCCTCCTTGTAGATCTGGCCAGGTGTGCTGCATTAGTTAACGAGGTGCAGCACACCTGGTATGGAGGAGGTGCTGAAGAGCTCCTGTGCCAGCAGCAGAGGAGGAGGCTCTGGTGTGGGGACTGCTGGTCCTGCTGCCTCTCACCATGGGATTTTTGTTGTCTCTTTTGTCTGTTTTCATTTGAATAAATTCCATGGATTTGAATGTTTTATAGGTGTTTATTGCTGGGTCAGTGTTAGGAGTTTTGTTTGCCCCAGAGGGACGCCTAAAGGTGGGGCGTAACAAATGGGGGCTCGTCTGGGATAGAACATCCATGAGGTGATGTAAATGTGAGTTTTTGTGTGTATCTCGTGGCCTTTTGTGTGTAGAGATCATCTCTTTTGTTAAATCATTTGTGGCTGTTGCTCTGGGTTTAGTTGAAACTTCAGTTTTGAGCACCCTGACTAGGTAGTCACCGGGCAGGTAAGATCTTGCCACTTTGTTATTTTGCCTTTTTTATTTTTGGTGGTAATCCTGAGTGGGGGCACTCTTCAGTACATTACAGTTGGCTATTTCTATGGTCTTCTGCGATGCACTGAGTTCAGCTTTTAAAGCCGCCTCGAGCTCGGCAGGCCACTGAAGACTAGCTAGGTTAGTTAGCTGTTTGAATTGGTACGTCAGGGTTGGGGTGCCTCAAAAACTTGTTTCCTAGTTTTTGCCACTTTACAGAGCAACTTGATTTTGTTTTGAGATGACTAGTTTGTGTTTAGTCACGGTTTTGTGTAGCTGTGATAAATACTTGTGTGCAGTGGCTTGTGGTTTGTGACCGTTAGGGTGGTGGTAACTGCACTCCACATTTGTTGGGTCACTTGTGGGTTGCTGCCTAGGTGTAAGTTGGCAACATTTGTGTAGTGGTTGACTACATTGTGACCATTTTGTTCTGTGGTTGTTGCAGTCCACTTTTTGGTGTGGTCACTTTTGTGTTACTGCTTTTTGAGTATTTGTTATAGCAAATTCGTTGTGGCCTTGTTTTGTGGTTTGGGATGTAGTCACCCCCCACAGATCACTGGATCTTCGAGTGGTGGGTGTGGCTTCCCAACTCATTAGGTCCATTTGTGTTGCTGGTTTCCTGCATCCATCGCAGTAACGTGTGTGTGTGTGTGGTTGAAGACCATTTGGTGTCCATTTTGTATTGTGGTAGTGGCAGTTCACTTTTGTTGGATCTTTGTGTTGCTGTCTGTATGGAAGCAACTTTGTAGCTGGGCTATGTGTGATGATCCTTTTGGTATGTGGCTGTTGCACTCCACTGTTGTGTTGGTCACCTGTGTTACTGTTTTTGGTGTCGGTAATGCAGCAACTTTGTTTGGCTTTGGGTTTCTTTTCACCTCATGGTTGTAGCCATTTTGCACCAGGTGGCACCTACTGATTTGGCTACCTGTGCAGCTGCTGCTAATTTTTAAACTCAGTGGCAGCAGCTTAGTTGGCCCTGTATGATTTTTACATCTTGTTTGATCCAAATATGACCCAAGGTGACACCTTATCAGTGCTATTAATCTGTTTTAGTTAATTATTAATTATTAGTTATTAGTTATCTTAATATACAGCCTTAGTAAGTAGCACTCCTTACATTTCAATGAATAAATAGCATTTGTCAGTGAACTATGGGGTGTTTTAACTAATGTATTTACTGTATTTAACTGTCTCAGTACTTGTGATTGACAGTGTGACAAATTATTTATTCATTGTTTTAAGGGTGGGGGTGTTACGGCTGTGTATGTGTTCCTTGCTGCTGTCCCTTTTCCCTCCTTGTAGATCTGCCCAGGTGTGCTGCATTAGTTAACGAGGTGCAGCACACCTGGTATGGAGAAGTGCTGAAGAGCTCCTGTGCCAGCAGCAGAGGAGGAGGCTCTGGTGTGGGGACTGCTGGTCCTGCTGCCTCTCACCATGGGGTTTTTGTTGTCTCTTTTGTCTGTTTTCATTTGAATAAATTCCATGGATTTGAATGTTTTATAGGTGTTTATTGCTGGGTCAGTGTTAGGAGTTTTGTTCGCCCCAGAGGGCCGCCTAAAAGTGGGGCGTAACACTAGCAGAATTAATAATCCATCTGTGTACAATGAAGTTACACTGTTTGAACACCCATGTAAATTGAATTACAAAGTGCATGTATTAATTCAATGTGTATCCCAATCAATGTCTGACAGTACAACCGTGGGAGGATGGGACCAGCATGGAGACGGAATAAAAAATGGGTTTTTGGTATATTGGAAGTATCACATACCACCAGGAGACCCATTCTCAAGATCGTCAGGAGGCGTTCCACAGACCAGCTTCTACCTATCATAAAGCGCCATGTTAAGAGAGGATCAAGTATTGTGACTGACGACTGGAGAGCTTACAAGAGAGCTCTGTCAGAGGAGGGATATGATCATCATACTGTCTGCCACAAGAGACACTTTGTAGATCCTGGTTCCAGATGTCACACACAAAATTTGGAGAGAGCCTGGCAAACCTTTAAATGTGATGTTTGGCGTCATGGAGGAAATCGGACGACAGGGCTTTTGAAAGAACATTTAAGGGTTATTGAGTGGGAGTACTGGCTTGGGAGATGTCACAGATATGGTATTCTTGGCCGGCTCATTCATGATATAAGGAAATTCAACAAACTTGAATGTAAATAGAGACTTTTACAGTGGCTGCAAGTCTTGTCATGGCAGCACACAATGCTGTTTCTTCTGTTTTAGCAAGTCTCACCAGGCAGTTACCAGTAGATGCAACTAAATCCTACACACTCAACTTTTAAGATGGTAAAACAGTTCTGTTAATTTCACTGTTAACAGTTCTACTGTAGAACCGTTTTCATTGTTAAAATAAAGCTTGAAAAAATGTGTTGTCTTTTTTCTCCCTTTTAGTGTTTTATACCAACAGGAACTAAACCCCAAAACCACTTTTTCAGCTGAAAACTATTATGTCTACGTATTTAGTGTTGTCTTTATATTTTAGTATCTGACATAATGACTTATGATGCAGCATAGATTCTTTTAAATGCATGCAAATGTGTTACACTTTACTTAACACCAACAATGAAACATTACGATGAGGTATGCTGCATTACAGATGCATGCATATGAACTACACTTTACTTAAAGTGTAGTTCACTGCACTGTCCACTGCACACTGTTTGCACGCTGCAGCTGAAACGCTGCCAGACAATCTATTTTAAATCGGCTTCTAACCAATTTCAGAAGCGACAGTTCAGATTCGCCTTTTACTCCCGTCTGGCTTTAACAGCACTTTTTAACCTGACGAAGTTTTACAGCGATCAGTCACTTGGTCTTGCACTTTTATTGCGAACTACAAGCCGGGCTGTGGCTAAGCACTGCCGAGATTGCTTTTAGCCTAGCAGCTAACCTGTCGCCGTCAAGTCATGCACAGCGATGAGAAAACCCTACAGCTCAAAGCAAATAAAAAGATCACTGACCTGAAGGAGGACATCAGACGGCTTTCTGAGGCACTCCACAAAAAGGACTCCCTACTTTCCAGTTTTATGGACCTAGCGAGTGAGCAGTCCAAAAAGCTGGCATCCCTCAACTCGACCCTCCAGGATACGATGGCGTGGGACCCTGGCACCTGTCCACAGCCTTCCTGCTCAACCCCTGGCCATGGGTCAACCTGGACCGAGGTTGTGGTCCACAGCCGCAAGAGGGGCTCAGGCGAGTTTTCCTCTCCCACTCCTCTGAGCCTCTCCAACCGCTTCTCCGCCTTGGCAGACGACAACTCGGTCCATCCAGCTGACTCCACCGCCCCTCCCCATCACCAGGATACAGATACATCCAAGCCGTCTGCCAACCCCACTACTCCAGCACTGCCGGCAACTATCATCACCAACGACGCACTGTCACAGATGGATCCGGGTCCCGGCTCGGGGCATTTAGCTCCGGCCCCGCGCTCGGAGCGTCCCTCGCGGGCCTCCCGCTCCAAGCGACCCTCGTCAGCCCGCACCAGCACGTCATCGAGAGTAGATCCCCGCCGTTCATCCCGATCATCAACCTCTGCATCTCGTCGGAGGCTTTTGAAAGAGGCGATCATCGGCCACTCCAAGGGTATTCCCTGTCCAGGCTCGTTACCTGTCAACACTGTGACCACCGTTACGCCTCACATGGGGGCGGAGCCAACTGACTCCCCCTCCCACCACCTGCCTCCAGACCCAGCAGAACAGCTCCCTCCGTCTCCTCGTCCTCTGTTTCCCCTCACCTCCATAATAGCAGGCGACTCCATCACAAGAAACATCCGTTTTCTCAATGCAACCACACACTGCTTGCCTGGTGCCACAGTGTCATCATTAATAGATAAACTCCCAGACATGCTTGAACTAATCTCTCCCTCTGTGAAATGCATTATTCTCCACATTGGGACCAATGACACTGCCCGCGGCCAATCAGAAGTGTTGAAATCTAACTTCATTAAACTATTTAACTTTATAAAAACATGTGGAAAACCTGTTCTCATTAGCGGCCCTCTTCCCACACTTAATCATGGATCAAAGCGATTCAGCAGACTTCTTTATCTCAATTCCTGGCTTAGAGCCGCCTGTACAACCCATGGTTTTACTTTCATTGACAATTTCAATTTATTCTGGAACCGTCCCTCCTGCTGTGGCGATGGTATTCACCCAAACAAGCTGGGAAGCCAGGTGCTCTCAGTGAACATACAGCATGCAGTACATTATGCATGACTGTCCACACCCGAACCACCTGCCTCCCTTCCCTCCCCCGACATACCCCCCCACTGTCCTCCACTGTCCACGGCTTCTCCTTTGCCACAACTCCCTGTTCCCCACTCCAACCCATTTTTTCCCCTCTTCACCAGGGTCCCCTGTGTGTAACCCTATATCTCCCTTACACTCTGCCCCCACAGCAAGCCTCGTCCCCCTCCCCATCCCCACCATCGTCAGTCACAGGTCCTCCCCAGCTCGGATCTCCACCATACACCGCCGTGGGGTATACACAGAACCCCTGTGCCCAGCGAAGGCCTTCAGACGGGGCTGTATACAGGATCATCTCCGTCCGGTCAGTCGTGTCTCCCAGCAGCCTGACCGGCATTTAATCCGTATGGCTCTGTTTAACACCAGATCCCTCATGAATAAAACCTTCATCCTGAATGACTTTTTCACCTCTCACCTTCTGGATTTTCTGTTGTTGACAGAAACATGGAGTAAACCAGGTGACAACAGTGCCTTCTCTGAGCTCCTCCCTCCCAAATGTTCTTTCTTTAGTTCCCCATGAGCATCTGGTAGAGGAGGGGGCCTTGCCTCTGTGTTCAAGGACAATTTTAGCTGCCGACTCCTTCCCACACATAACTACACCTCCTTTGAGCTACAGTTATTTGTGATTGAGCTTACATGTTCTGTCTTATGTGCTGTTGTGTACCGCCCACCTAAATATAATAAGAACTTTATTCAAGAGTTCTCAGAGTTTTTGTCAGAGTCTGCTTCTGTTCATGATCAACTCTTGATCTGTGGAGATTTTAGCATTCATGTTTGCTGTCCCTCTGACCAGTTTGCTACGGATTTTAAAAACCTCTTAGAGTGTTTTGATTTAATTCAATCAGTTGATCAACCAACTCACCATCTTGGACATATCCTGGATCTGGTTATCTCCCGTGGGCTCTCAATCTCCATTAGAGAAATGTCTGACACTGCGATCTCAGATCACCTGCCCATTACCTTCGAGTTCACAGCCCCTCCTGTAGCCTGTAAACCTCTTGCCCAGTCTTGTCAACGCCGCATTCTCACCTCCTCAACAGCTGGGGAATTTGCCACTGCCTTCATGGGATCACAGCTTCTCAAATCTATTGATCGGATGCATCCTCTGTCCCCAGACATCATACTCTCCTCCTTTGACTCCACCTGCTCTAGGATACTGGACTCGATCGCCCCATTACGACATAAATCAACGAAACTGAGAGCAGACCCTTGGATAAATAACTCTATTTGTGCCCTCAGACAACGCTGCCGGCAGGCTGAACGTCGTTGGAAAAAAGACGGATTAAATGTATCCTGGGGCATACTAAGAGATAGCCTCACTGACTATCAAAGGGCTGTGAAAGAGGCTAAATGTCAATATCTGTCCAATGTCAATTCCAGGAACAGTCATCAGCCCAGAGTTTTGTTCAGTACAATCAACAAAGTTGTTAACCCATGCACCTCTGTCTTGGCTGATGCCTCAATCAGCACTTGTGAGAGTTTTCTTCGCTTTTTTGTTGACAAAGTTACTACTGTCAGACAACTTGCCAGTAGTATTTCAAATGTCGATCTGTCCATTGCTCCGCCACACTCTGCTGTGTTTGAAAAGTTTGAACCAGTCTCCATCTCAACCCTCACAAAAGTGGTGCTACATATGAATACCACAAACTGCCCCTTGGACATTATTCCTACTAAACTGTTGGTAGAGGTGTTTAATATTGTTGGTCCCTCCTTACTGACTTTTATTAACTCTTCTCTTAGCTCTGGCTCTGTCCCGGCCGCCCTGAAGCGGGGCACATAGGAGTTTGACCAATGCTATTGCTGACATTAAGCAGTGGTTGTCATCCAACTTCCTACATCTTAATGAAGACAAGACAGAGTGTATTGTGTTTGGGAAAACAGAAATGTCTAATTTCACAGCAATGAAACTCAGTCCAACAGTCAGAAATCTCGGGGTTACGTTCGACAGTAACTTTAAGTTCGACAAACAAATTGACACTGTGGTTAAAGTAAGCTTTTTTCAATTGCGCCTTCTGGCCAAGGTAAAGCCATTCCTAAATCGTGCTGACCTTGAAAAAGCTATTCATGCCTTCATTAGTTCAAGGCTAGATTATTGTAATGCACTTTATGTTGGCACTTCCCAGTCATCCATCAGTCGTTTGCAATTCGTGCAAAATGCAGCAGCCCGTCTTTTAATGAACACCCCTAGATGCGAGCACATCACTCCTGTCCTTTACTCTCTTCATTGGCTTCCTGTCCATTTTAGAATCGATTTTAAGATTTTAACATTCGTTTTTAAAGCTCTTAACGGACTTGCTCCACCCTATTTATCCGACCTTCTCGCCACAAATCAGAAACAGAACCCTAAGGTCGTCTGGTCGTCCAGACTGTGGAACAAGCTCCCCCCCGATATGCGCACCGTCACTGACCTAGGTCTTTTTAAATCAAAACTTAAAACCTTTCTTTTTAAGACGGCTTTTAAGACTTAAGATTGTTATGACATTGTTTTTGTTTTTTTGTGTTTTTTTTGTAGTTTTTTTTTTTTATTGCTGTCCTTTACTATTGTTCTTTTGCTGTTTTATTTTATTTTATTGTAAAGCACTTTGGTCACCCTCTGGGTTGTTTTAAAGGGCTATACAAATAAACTTTATTATTATTATTATTAAAGCATACATTGATAACTTATGATCGTTCATGGAGTATTATAGCATCCTATGAGCCCTTACAACAGTCTATTGTTGAGGTGTTTGTATAGAGGGGTACAAGTAGTCAAAACGTATTATAAGCCCCATCAGTCAGTCTGTAGTTTATAACCAGTCAAGAGCACTCATAAGACCCTTGGATTTATAAGTCAATATAAGCTAGATTTATAGTTATTCATAACTGTTGATATAGTGCACCATAAAGCATTATGAGTGTAGTTATAATGCATTATGATTTATCATGATGAGCATTATAATTCACTATGAATGCACTCATAATGCACTATAGGTGTGGTCTTCATAGAAAGTCTTACCAACAAAACAGTCTTACCTGCTAGGCCTGCACAATTAATCGTATTTTCATCGTCATCGCGATGTGAACGTGCGCGATAAACACATCGCAAAAGTTGGTCTGACATGCATAAGTTTTGTTTACATGCGCCATGCTTTCACACTCAGCATGCTAACATTTGGCCAATCAGATGGAGCCCTGGACACATGGGCCATGCATGCACACCGTTTAGCCAATCAGATGACGCCCAGCTCCGCTTACGTTCCTGCTGGATAATTAGCGAGAGGAGAGGCGAGAGATGGCTGAGGCAGGAGAGCAGAGCGGCGAAAATGCAGACGAAACGCTTGTGCCAAAAAGGAAAAGCACCTCGGCGACTTGGCAATATTTTGGTTTCAAGTGAGAAGACAACTTACAAACTCAGGTACTGTGTAGGACCTGCAGAGGGGTTATAGCAACATCAAGAGGTAACACCACCAACCTCCATCACCACCTGTTGCACCACCATCAAGAGCTGCACGAGCAATTCAAGGCCAGTCAATCTAGAGAACAAATGTCGAGCAGCAGTAAAGTAACGCCACCATCACTGCAGCAACAGTCCATTGCTCAGAGTTTGTGAGCGCGACTCCATATGCCAAGTCCTCTAAACGACACACTGAAATAACGGAGGCCATCACTCACTATTTGGCTAAGGACATGATGCCCATTAATACCGTGACCAGACCCGGATTTGTGAGTCTAGTTAACAAACTCGACCGGTCGAGTATTTTGCCTGCACCACAGACCTCTGGTCCAGCCGAACCACAGAGCCCTACATCAGTCTCACTGTTCACTTTGTGGACCGGGAGTTTCAGCTGAAAGCACGGTGTCTACAGACACAGTATTTTCCAGAACAACACACCGGAGAGAACACTGCGTGTGACGCTTTGGCCAGCTGGTATCTGCGGGAGGAGCAACTAACCTGTGTGACCACTGTGGCCACGGGGCAAATGTTGTGAAGGCCATGGAGCTTAACCACTGGGTCAGACTGCAGTGTTTTGGCCACAGGCTGCATCTTGCTATCAGTGAGTGTATTTTCTGTATGTGAAATTATTATCAGAGATTGAAGTATCACCTGAACTTGCTCAAGAGCGGGATGCCATCTGAATATTTTTGATCTTAATAAAAATAGCAAATGCAATCCTTTGATATAAAAGTTATATAGTTCATTATAATATAGTTCATTTACCCCACTGCAAGGCCAGCCCTGAAACCAGGCTTTCTGGCCGCATGCACACTGTACCTGTCAAATAAATTAATAATTTATTGATTTTGAGCTCATCCTTCAAATTAAAATATTAATAAATACCTACATATTACTCTGACCCATAATAATCCCATAATAATAATCAGAGGTGGGTAGTAACTAGTTACATTTACGCGAGTAACTTTATGGATAAGTTGCACTTTTAAGAATAGTTTTAATGCAAAATACATTTTACTTTTACTTGAGTAATATTGTTCTAAAGTAACAATACTCTTACTTGAGTACTGTAATTGTTGGCTATTTATACAGTATATATATACATATACACATATATATATATATATTTGTGTTTCTTGTGCCTTGATTTATATTATTTTTGTAAAGATTTAATTTATTTTTGTTTTAGTTAAAGGGGTATCGTTTAAAATACATGAATTTGCAGATTATTATTTTGATTGATTGATTACATTCATGTTCTTATTTGACAAATATATCAGATGTTGCTCAACAGTTACTCAGTACTAAGTTGTTTTTTCACCAAATACTTTCTTACTCTTACTCAAGTAATTATTTGGATGACTATTTTTTACTTTTACTTGAGTAATATTGTTCTAAAGTAACAATACTCTTACTTGAGTACAATTTTTGGCTACTCTACCCACCTCTGATAATAATCCATGAATTATGACTTAATAATCATTGTAGTTAACTTGCATGTAGTCTCTGAATTATTGTGTAATTAATTATGCATCTGCAATTAGTAAAAAATGTTTTTTTTTATTTTGCAAATGTTACAAAATTGCAATAATACTAAAATGTTCACTTGTTTTTATGTTTTTATGTCCTCTTTTCAGAAAATGCTCTTAAACATGACAGCCGCATTGCCCGTGCTTCTGGACTCTGCAAAAAATTGGTGGGACATTTCTCCCACAGCTGGAAGCAGAAGATGGCTCTCAAGGAAGCACAACAGGAGCACAACCTCCCAGAGCATGCGCTTGTCACTGAATGCCCAACCAGGTGGGGCTCAAAACAAAAGATGATGGAGAGGGTCTTGGAGCAGCGGCGGGCCCTATCTGATGTCCTCTCAGCAGACCGAAAAACACGTCATCTGGTTCCCTCCTGGCAGGACCTGGATGTGATTGAATCTGTGAATCTGGCATTACACCCTTTGCAAGAGTTTACTGATGCTCTTTCAGGGGAAAGTTATGTGAGCGTTTCATATGTGAAACCAGTCCTCCATCTCTTGAAGACAACAGTTCTTGCTGAAAAAGAAGGTGACACAGATTTGACCAAGGATATTAAAGAGAAAATCTTGGATTACATGAATACAAAATATGATGACCCAGAAACACAAGAACTTCTCGATGTTGCATCATTCATGGACCCCAGGTTCGAGGTCAGCTACATCAGCAGAGAGAACGTCCAAGACATCAAGACCATGGTGATGTCAGAGATGAAAGATACATCACAGGAGGTAACTACAAACTAGGTTATAAATTTCAGTGGCATGAGCACTGGTGGAATACAAGATGATGATCAGATGATGTATTATCTGAATGTGATTATGCAACTTTTTTTTCTCTCTGTTTTAGGAGGGAGAACATTCTGAGGCCCAAAGCATGGATCCACCCATCGACAAGAAGGCAAAGCGATCACTGGGCAGTTTGCTCAAAAGTACTCCAGGTCCAAACCCCACCACATCTGTCATGCAGCTGGAGCAAGCTGTTGAAGCTGAAGTGAACAGCTACCTGCTGTCTCCCACCATTGACAATGAGGCAGACCCTTTGGCTTGGTGCAAACTCCACCACTTCAACTACCCAAAGCTGAGTAAACTAGCTCGGCGGTATCTGTGTATACCTGCCACTAGTTCACCTTCAGAGAGGCTCTTCAGCACATCAGGGAATGTGGTAACATGTCAGCGTGCATGTTTGAAACCTACTAAAGTTAACATGCTGGTCTTCTTGGCTAAGAACTTGCCCTAAGAGAACACTAAAGGGAGTCGCTTACCTGTAAGGGTAGATATTTTTTCTTCATTTTATTTAATTTTCTTTTCTTCTTTTTCTATTAACCCTCCTATTCCAGTTATTTCATATTTCAGTGTCCTGCTGGAGTGGAAAATATTGTAATTATTTTTCACATTTAATTTATTTATGTTATTTATTTAAGCTCTTTTCCCCCTGAGATTCTTTTATTTCAAGAGATATTTTTTGTTTTTGTTGAGAGGGTAAATGTTCATGCTCTGTTATGTGGGTTTGTTGAATAAAAGCAAGCTCAAAAATATTTTTTTCCATTTTTTTATTTATTGTCATTGGTTATTCAGTGTTTGAGGGTACCTAAAAGCAGGGAGTCTATTAAAGCTGAAAAATCTGAAAGAGACAGGAACTGTATACACACTTAAATATATTTTCTTATTTATCGCAAGTCATATCGTCATCGCAATATTGAAGAGTGTCATCGCACATTTTGCTCATATCATGCAGGCCTATTACCTGCAGTTATTACACAAGGCGGAGTCTTCTGGGCTTGGAGTTAAAAGCATTGATTATGTCATCATAATCCGAACTGTCAATCATCTCTCTTTCAAATGACAGCGGTGTCGGGTTGTTGAGGCATCCAGTCAGCATGGATGATCTCAGGTGCGCCTGGATCCTGTTGGTAGCGGAGAAAAGTCTCTCGACGCTGCAGGAGGTCAAAGGGAGTGTTATGATGGCCCTTAACAGACTGTTCATGTTAGGAAAAATGTCCGACGGGCAGCTGTCTAATATTTTCATTAGTGTGGCGAAGTTGTTCTGATCCGTTTTCCGTCTGATGTGCTGAGTGAACACAGAATATTCAGCATCAGCTATTTCAGTCCCATACAAGTCACACGGAGCTTTTAAAATGTCTTTGTCTCCAAAAGTGGCAGATCCAGGTGCAAAAGAGGCCGATGCTCTCATGATTCCATATGTGTCCTCTTTAATCGGCTGTTTAACTCCGATACCTGCCTGTCCAGAACACTGTTCCACAAAGCCTTTAAATCAGCATAACTCGTGATGGCCGATGTTTTCCCCAGTGTCGTGGTGACAACAGATGTGCAAAACTTTGAAGGTAGCTTGTACGCACGAGAAGCAGCCACATCCCAGTTAGCTATCTTGTGCTTTTTCAATTCTTCTGTAAGTCTGAGCACTTTTTCAAAGTCACCATCTGAATAATCCCAGAAAGTTGCATATGTAGCTTTCAGTGTTTCTATGAGGGATATGCAGTCTGTGACGCATAACGTTGATCTCTGCAGCCCCTTTGTGGCGAAATCACTGTTTTCAAAAAGTTTGCAAAATGTCACAAGCATGAAAATGAACTTTTTCGTTTGCATCTGTTGCAACAGTTGTTTTGCTTCTATTTTAGTTTGTCCACTGCCTTCTGCACATTCAGCCAGAGCCTCCAGTAACACATCCAACAATTTCAATATCTTGTGCACCGACCCAGATTTTGAACTTCATCTGGTGTTGCTTGATCTCTCCAGCTCCATGTTCTGAGGGTCGGCGTGCATCTCCTTTTGGATCTCCATAAATCGAGTGTGCCGCTGGGCCCCACTGAAGAAGCTGTGTATTTAATTCACAGTGTCAAAAAAGGTGCTAACATGCCCAGATTCTTTGGCTGCACTGCACAACACTAAGTTCAGCTGATGAGAGTTGCAGTGTACATAAATGGCTTTCGGAAAAGTTTCTTTCAGGACAACCTGAACCCCACCCGTGTCCCGACATAACAGATGCTCCATCAAAACAGAGCCCGACACAGAGAGAAGTATCCAGACCAAGTGGTTGTAGGACCTCCAGGATCTTCTGTGATATTCCTTGTGCAGGTAAATCCGCAGTCTAAACAAAGCCCACTGCCCGTTCTTTGATGACTCCTCCATGAATAAATCTCACACAAACAGCAACTAACTCTCGTTTTGCCAGATCTTTATACTCATCTGCAAGTATTGCAAAAATATTGTCCATGCAGTTCAGCCTTTATCTTACGAAGCAGGATTGATGCTGCAGCTTCAAGCAGCTCATTCTGAACCTGGTGGCTCATTAGTGTGGCATTTCGTGGCAGCTCCTTCAGTCGGTTATCAATTTCTGGTGCATATTTTGACATGAACTTAAAAAGCTCCAAAAAATTCCCTTTGTTGAGCGCATCCTCGGTTTCTCTGTGGCCTCTGAGTGGGATTTCAAGCTTTGCACACAACATAACAATGTCTAGGACAAACTTAACATCTGTCTCTCCACAAATGCTGGAGCATCACCGTGCAGCTTTGCGGCCCGTGGCTGTCCCTGAATGATGCCATTTTTGTTTGCGCAATGGCATGCAGCTTACTAGACTCATGTTTGTCGCAGGCCTCTCTGAGACGTTTCCAGTTTTTGTAGCCACTTATAAACGTAGTCTCAGTGTGCATTTCCGGAAAATGTCTGCAAGTTTTACAAAACACTGCATCTTGCTCTTTACTGTACTCAATCCACTTGTACTTTCCACAGTTGGCATTAAATGACCGCGATTTCCTACCTATGGTAGTAGCTGGGAATGCTATTAACTTGGGTTGAGTGGCTGGTTCCTCCATCGGTGATAAATCCAACGGTGTCCGGATTGGCTCTGTAGATGCAGCCAGTGGTGGTTGGTGGGTTGGAGCCAGAGCCGGGTTAGCACAAATGCTAGCATGACTCTCAGGGGATGGCGATGATTACGTGGTGGCTCTTTCCCCCTCATTCCCCGGGCCAATTAAGTTCTCCTGACGACCATCCTCTTTAAGCACAGCCTGTTCCGAACTTTCTTCGGTCTGTAGACGTGTTTTTTTGAAAAAGTGGCTCAAAGATAACTGTTTAGCTATTGTTAAGCGAGTCCAGCTTCCTGCTACAGTGCCTATGACCCGTGGCACCCACCGTCTGACTGCTCGTGAACCCAAGCGTGCGCATCATAGACATATATACATAGACGCCGCATTGACTGCCGCTGCCTATTGGAGCCAACGTCCTAGCCGGCTGCCATCTTGGATGGGTCTCGCTTCGACTCCACAGTGCATTCAGTTCTATTGAGGAAGGAGCTGTATATGCACAAGTAAAATAGAATAACTCACTGAATTTTCAACTGATTTTCACGCGGTTTGGTTTGTTACAAATGGCACACATGTAGTTATGATACAGGATGCTTTCGTACATCAAAAATGCGGGATTTCATGCTTTAATACTTTCTGCAGATAGCAACAGCATGTTATTTAGGTCACAACACAGTTCTTTTATTCACCTCAACCCCAGAGTGGAATATATATATATATATATATACTGTATAAACACAATATACACAATACAAAACATAGTATAACATATTATGTATAGCACGCCTTTGTGCACATATTCACTTTTCCACCAGCTGTACTGCAAATATTCTCTGCTGCTCATCCTTCTCAATCTTTTTTTCAAATGATCTTGACCGCAGTCCCATTTTCATAGTTATAATACCAATACCAAAATTAATTTCAGTTATGTAAATATTGAAAATGTTTTTTTACTACTTTGAGGGATCACAACAGTCAGTGTAATACGAATAAGAAGAACTTTATTAATCCCCAAAGGAAACTTCAAAGAAGTCTGTAAAATCATCTATTTAACAAAGAATTATGAAGTCTGATGGCTGTGGGTATAAAAGAGAGTGAGTGTGTGAGAAATAAACACAATCAACAATCAAGCATTTTCTTTATTCAAATATATTAATATGCTATACTATGTTTTGTATTGGTATATTGTGTTTATACTGTATGTTTATACAGTATATACAGTATATATATACTGTGTATAATACTGTGTATATATACATATATACTGTGTGTGTGTATATATATATATATATATATATATATATATATATATATATGTACAGTACAGGCCAAAAGTTTGGACACACCTTCTCATTCAATGCGTTTTCTTTATTTTCATGACTATTTACATTGTAGATTCTCACTGAAGGCATCAAAACTATGAATGAACACATGTGGAGTTATGTACTTAACAAAAAAAGGTGAAATAACTGAAAACACGTTTCATATTCTAGTTTCTTCAAAATAGCCACCCTTTGCTCTGATTACTGCTTTGCACACTCTTGGCATTCTCTCGATGAGCTTCAAGAGGTAGTCACCTGAAATGGTTTCCACTTCACAGGTGTGCCTTATCAGGGTTAATTACTGGAATTTCTTGCTTTATCAATGGGGTTGGGACCATCAGTTGTGTTGTGCAGAAGTCAGGTTAATACACAGCCGACAGCCCTATTGGACAACTGTTAAAATTCATATTATGGCAAGAACCAATCAGCTAACTAAAGAAAAACGAGTGGCCATCATTACTTTAAGAAATGAAGGTCAGTCAGTCCGGAAAATTGCAAAAACTTTAAATGTGTCCCCAAGTGGAGTCGCAAAAACCATCAAGCGCTACAACGAAACTGGCACACATGAGGACCGACCCAGGAAAGGAAGACCAAGAGTCACCTCTGCTTCTGAGGATAAGTTCATCCGAGCCACCAGCCTCAGAAATTGCAAGTTAACAGCAGCTCAGATCAGAGACCAGATGAATGCCACACAGAGTTCTAGCAGCAGACCCATCTCTAGAACAACTGTTAAGAGGAGACTGCGCGAATCAGGCCTTCATGGTCAAATAGCTGCTAGGAAACCACTGCTAAGGAGAGGCAACAAGCAGAAGAGATTTGTTTGGGCCAAGAAACACAAGGAATGGACATTAGACCAGTGGAAATCTGTGCTTTGGTCTGATGAGTCCAAATTTGAGATCTTTGGTTCCAACCGTCGTGTCTTTGTGAGACGCAGAAAAGGTGAACGGATGGATTCCACATGCCTGGTTCCCACTGTGAAGCATGGAGGAGGAGGTGTGATGGTGTGGGGGTGTTTTGCTGGTGACACTGTTGGGGATTTATTCAAAATTGAAGGCACACTGAACCAGCATGGCTACCACAGCATCCTGCAGCGACATGCCATCCCATCCGGTTTGCGTTTAGTTGGACGATCATTTATTTTTCAACAGGACAATGACCCCACACACACCTGGACCGCAGAGTGAAGGCAAAGGGGCCAACAAGTGCTAAACACCTCTGGGAACTCCTTCAAGACTGTTGGAAAACCATTTCAGGTGACTACCTCTTGAAGCTCATCGAGAGAATGCCAAGAGTGTGCAAAGCAGTAATCAGAGCAAAGGGTGGCTATTTTGAAGAAACTAGAATATAAAACATGTTTTCAGTTATTTCACCTTTTTTTGTTAAGTACATAACTCCACATGTGTTCATTCATAGTTTTGATGCCTTCAGTGAGAATCTACAATGTAAATAGTCATGAAAATAAAGAAAACGCATTGAATGAGAAGGTGTGTCCAAACTTTTGGCCTGCATTATATATATATATATATATATATATATATATATATATATATATATATATATATATATATATATATATATATCCCACTCTGGGGTTGAGGTGAATAAAAGGACTGTGTTGTGACCTAAATAACATGCTGTTGCTATCTGCAGAAAGTATTAAAGCATGAAATCCCACATTTTTGATGTACGAAAGCATCCTGTATCATAATGTGCCATTTGTAACAAACCAAACCACGTGAAAATCAGTTGAAAATTCAGTGAGTTATGTTATTTTACTTGTGCATACAGCTCCTTCCTCAATAGAAGTGAATGCACTGTGGAGGCAAAGCGAGACCCATCCAAGATGGCAGCCGGCTGGGACGCGCTCAGGCAGTTAATGCGGCGTCTATGTATATATGTCTATGGTGTGCATGACATCGTCAGTGACGCGAGAGAGGAAGTTCTTTTTTTTATTTTTTTTTTTATTTAATTTGGAAATTTCTCAATAAATCAGAAATGACAATTAAACATTTAAAACAGATTCTGAGGTTAAAGCAGGTTATGAATTATGATTTTCTTTTTTTTTTCATGAATCTTACTGGGTGGGCAAGCTGTCAATCTGTGTCCACCCAGGCCTACCCATAGATCCGCCCCTGGTTAAGGGTGAACAGTGTATGTATAACATTGTCTCTGTTATCAACCTCCCCAACAAGAACTTTAACTTTGTGTGAAGTTTTGTGTTTTACCTTTTCTTGCTACATTTGCCGTACTGTCCTTTGTGCAATTTCTTGTTAAACCCAATTATGATACTATCATCTGTTACCAATTATTGTGTTTAACTGTGGAATGTTCCAAACAGGTGTTGGAATATACCAACTGTTTTGGAATCTGTTGTTGGCATTAAATTCCAAATAAGTGTATATTTACAAGAAAACAATAAAGTTAAATGTCTTGTCTTTGTATTGTATTAAATTGAATATAAGTAAAAAAAAAAAAAAAGATTGGAAAATCATTGCATTCTGTTTTAATTTACGCTTTAAACAGTGTTTCAACTTCTTTGGAATCAGAACTGTAGACCTGCTCAGCCAAGAAACAGGAGGAGGGGGGGAGATCTAATACCCGTACCACCATACTATTTTGTATGCCAGAAAAAGATTTTGCATGTCCCAATGCATATGTCAAATGCAGTCTGTCAAAAACACCAGGATGTTCTACTGCATCAGGTCGTATTTTGCAGTGTGCAAGCCAGCGTGCTTTTTTGGCTTTTCAAACCCACAACCTCTGTGCAGCAGAAGATACATCACATCAACTGAACCGCGGACTGATGACAGATCAACAGCTTGTTTACAGCCGACTGACAGCTAACAATTAACATTTAACATTATATTTATATTTAACATTTAAACATTTAACATTTAGATTTAATATTCAATATTTAGATTTAGATTTAACAATTAGATTTAACATTTAATATTTAGATTAAACTGTCACATTATATTAAACTTCACTAGCAAGGACCACACCACAACGAAATGCAGTTTTAAAGATTTAATGAAGATGTGATTGTCAGAGAAATGGTAATGAATTGGGTGGTGATGAATATGGGAGTGCAGATTTGCAGATGAATGGATGGAATGGAGATGACGTCATTGAAGGGAGAGTGCAGATTTGCAGGTGAGTGAGCGGGATGGAGATGACGTCATCGGAGGGGGAGTGCAGATTACAGGTGAGTGAACAGGATGGAGATGACGTCATCTGAAGGGAAGTGCGGATTTGCAGATGAGTGAACGGGATGGAGATGACGTCTTTCGAAGGGAAGTGCAGATTTGCAGATGAGTGAACGGGATGGAGATGACGTCATCGGAGGGTCGGACTGGGTGAGGTGTTGATGTGGGCGGAGAGACTCAGTGTGGGGGTTCCGTCTCCTGTCCTGGTGAGCCCATGCTGTTTAGGAAGCCCCCAAAAGAGTCTGGTTAAGTGAGACTTTGGGCCAATTCCAATTCCTATCTTAACCCTCAATCTTAACCCTCAAGCTCAACCCTCAATCTTAGCAGCCCTCAAGTGTTAAGGGCTATTTTGTGACTTAGAAATGGGACACCCCTCAAAGGCAAATACATCTTAAGACTGTGGGGGGCCAAAACTCTGTAAAGTCTGTCAGTTCAAAGAAGAAGAAATATACATCATCAGTAGTCGTCAATAAAAAGATGCAATGATTTTTTCCCCCCAACACTTTAGTTCAATTCTTGTACAAAACAAGCAGTGACAGACATGAACAGAACAAATATGCCAGGGTTAAGAGAAAAGAAAGAGAAATAAGATGAACAAATAAATAAATAAATAAATAAATAAAAAAGTTCAGCAGCTCAAACCATTAAATTGTTTACATATTTTCAGAGTCTTTATAGCTTTGGAGTTTGTGGAGTGCTGAATGGTTTCTAAGTATTGCTGCATTTCATTCATAAAAAAATTGAACAAGGATTTTCTATTATAAAATTTACTCTTATGAATATAGAATTTCGCTAAGATAATAAATAGATTAATGAAATAGAATTGTTTTTGTTTAGAAATGCTGACATCATAAAATCCAAACAGCACATCTTTGTACAGTAGTGAAAATAGAACATAAATGTTACAATGAATATACTTGACAAAATCTTTCCAAAAAGTGACAGTATAGGGGCAGCAAAACAAATGTGCAGTTACCAAACAATCATCTGCTGCCGTCTGCAGCTGTGTTGATTTCATATTGAAAAAGAATGCTTGATCACTAGGGGAACAGTTGCCATTGTGACTGAGATTTATGTTATGAATATGAACAGTTCACAAGTTACAAATTACTCACTCCCATAGTTTTTTGGAGCTTGCTTGCTTTTTGTAAACTTGTCTTCATTGGTGGCCCTGAAATGAATCAGGGCTTGTGTTATGTCTGGTGGCCCTGAAATGGAACAGAGATAACAACATTACTTTCTTTTATTTTTTTGGATACCTGTCAGATATTTGTTAAGTTATCAGTTTAGTTTCATGCAGTATTGCAAGTATTATCACAATGAATACTGTAGTCAACATCCAGCAGAACTGGTGAGGCTGTTTACACGGTCACACAAGTGTTATCTGGTGACTTTCATTCACGTTAACCTTTTTAGTCTTTGGGTTATAAGTTGATATTCAACCAAATAATCTGTACCACAACAACCGACTGAACTTATTCAGCGGAAAGTCACCAGATAATACGATCACTAACATTAACCTGCAGCTGTAACGTTACCAGCTGCAGACTCTACGGCTACAGGAGATGATACCGTCCGGTCATCTTACAAAAATGCCAATGCAAACATTTCACGTAGATTAAAACAACTTAACAACTACATTATCACTGAGAAAAATGACTTTTTGTAACTGAATGACAGCATACTCGGTTATCAGAGAACCGAGGTTACGTGCAGGGGCAAGCGCCCGCGCCGGCTTCGTTAGCTAGCCAAAACATAAGTGTGTTACACTACATAGAGGTCTATAGTCCATAAAATGACGTTAAACTAAGATAATGCAATGGTTATCATAATTTTAAAACAACTATTAACGAGGAAAATACTCACATTGATAACTCCGCTTCCTTACGCTTGTCGCCGCCATCTTGCATTGACTGAATCGTCTGTACTCGGACGGGCTCGGCTGGGCTCGGCGGATGATGCACAAAGGATTCTGGGATAGCACTCATTACCAAGGTTGGTCCTGGAAAATCTTAAAAGTGAGGGACATACAGCCCTCAAACTTGCCCCTCAACTTAACGTTCTGAGAATCGGGACAGCACTTGCACTTCGCGGGAGTGCGCATTTTTGAGATTGAGGGTTAAGATTGAGGGTTAAGACAGGAATTGGAATTCACCCCTCTGTCTAGACGGAGATCATTGAGGCTATCGTGGATGTAGGTTTGATATGCTTGTGAAGACAGGCGGCCGAGGACCTGGATGACTTGGTCTGAAATTCCTGATCTGGCAGCTGAGGAGGCAGTGCAGACATGGAACGAATGGCAGGAGTAATGATCTGGTGAGATTTTGGAGAGATGGAGGATATGATGGAAATGTTTCTGGAACCAGAAATGGGTGCCATCCTCCCTGTTTCGGTGAGGAAGAGGGGATCTTGTGGTATGGCGTGGGTGGAATACCGGGCATGGATGTATCTGGTCAGTGGCTCGTACGGGCTGAGAAAGGAGTTGAGCCGAAAGGTGTAGATGAGAAAGGATGCTCTTAACTGATCGGTTTTACTCCGGCGGAGTGTGAATATGAGCGAGTGGTAGTGTGAGTGGTGATGTCGGGTAGACTGGTATGATGGGACGGATCGTAGACAGATAATGTTGGAGCGAATTCAGAGCACCTCAGGATCCGAAGAAAGCAAGCAGAAACATTGATTCCGGTGTTAAGTCGACTGTGGGAGAAATGTAACCGGAGCGCAGGGTGCGTATGCGGTGGCGGAGCAGACTGGAGGTGAGAGGAAGGCGTCTGGCGGTTGGTGCTGGTTCGTGCTTTCGTAAGCTTTTGATTAATATGGTGACGTGACCTTGAGAGATTGACTGACGTGGGAGGCCGGTGGATAATTTATGTAATAAATTGATACGACCGGATATGTTTGTATACTAAAGGCCCGGATCTTTGTTACAGTTTGACAGTGTGTGATGAAGTTGCACATGGACATGGCGTCCAGAGAGGGAAATGGTAGATGATAAGTGGTGTGGTAATTCTTGAAAGAATTCCAGCCGGTGAGGTAGGCAGATAGTGTGTTTGGTGCTAAACTGTTAAGGATGGCTTCTTGGAAGGTGCGAGTGAGATTTGCCACATGAGGATTTAATAGAATATGGTCGCTGAAAATGGTGGGGTTGGTGCGGGTTGGACATCAGAGTCTGGAGCCAAGCACCTGGATTTCTGGAAAATGAAGCGGGAAGGTGATTCAGCGATGGCGTTGTGGTGACTGGGAATGTGATACGCGTGGAGGATGAATTGATGCTGAGCGGAGATGAGAGTGAGTCTGCGGGTGAATGGCATGATGGCCGGGGAACGGCCTTTATTGATGGTATCTACTGCTGCAGTGTTGACGGGGTGAATACTGATGCATTTTTTTTTTACCATTTGTGCCCCTGAATTAGAGTGGCGGTGATCACGGAATACAGCTCGTACGGAGCAGACGAGGGAGAACGTGACTCTTCGAACTACGAGGGCTAAGCAGCAGCGAGCCACTTCCCCCGTAATACCCGCCGAAACCTACGGAGGTGGAGGAGCCATGATAGTGCATGCAGAGGCTTGGTGGGATTTATTTATTCATTTTTATTTATTTATTTTATACTTTGGGTAGATTTGTTGTAGTGCAATATACGAGTGTATTGTATATAAACTTGTCGCACGAGGTGCATAACATGTGGTAAAGTGACAATTTCAACACTGCGAATATGAAAATATATTATTTTATGTAAAATCTTTATCTGAGAGGAAACAGAAGCTGTCAGGTTAATGTAGTGGGGTGGAAGGTATGATATTTCCCTCTAAAATTTAGTGGAGTGGGAGTATGAAATAACAAAACCTGGAAGAAACGTGATTAAAGGGTATACATGCACCGAATACTCTGACTATTGGGGAAAAGCTAGATGTGTTTATTTTCTTTCTGATAATCGAATAATGGCTTTTATCTGAAAAAGCCTATCGGATTATGCTGTTTAGATGACCACTTGAGGGAAGGGGTAAGGACAGGCACGTCGGAAAGGGAGTCGAAGGCAGTGAAACACCTGCCGGAGGAGCCCCTTGTGCTGCAGGATGGGGCTCCTGGCTGCGATGCCAGCCGGAACAGGATAGTTGGAAGAAGGGTAGAGGAAAGGGATGTGGGGATGAAGGATGTGTGTGCATGGGGTGAGAGTGGAGGCCTGCGAGACGGGGAGGAGAAGAAGGCAGATATTGCGCGTGACATATCTGCTTCGGAGGGAGCAGGCACAGGGGGTGATACGACCTGACCCTGAGATGAATGAGAGAGGCTGCTCCAGCTGGAGTGGTGGAGGCGCCTTGACGTCACCGACGGTGACGCTGGCGGGAGAAGGCCTCGGAGGGCGACCCGGAAGTGCGGCCGGCTTGGGAGAAGGAGCTGCGGCCTCGGGAGCCCGGACGGCGGCTGAGTAGAGCTGGAACAGCCCGGACTTGTTGTCAGGAACCGCTGGAGCCAGGCGATGGTCCAGTCTCTGATGTCGGCTCTTGTTGTGAACGTGGAGATGGTGGAGATGGCCGAGTGTATGGAAAGCCAAAAGTGCCACAATTCGCCACTATTTCAACGCGTTTTATGGTAAAGCGCCGTAAAAAACGCGCGTTTTATAGTTAAACGCCGTAAAAAAAACCCGCGCGTTTTATTTGTCTAAAGCGCCGTTTTTTCCGCCGCTTTTCGCCAGAAGCTGCAAAACGCCGCTTTTTACGCGACAAAGTGCCGTTTTAAAACGCCCGTGTTTTACGGCGTTTTAGAGAGGCACTTGAACGCCGCTTTTTACGCCGTCGTAAACGTCTATAGAACGGCGCGATTCACGGCGTTTTTCCAGATGCTAATGAGCCCTGCCCTCTGTTTAACACAGCCAATAACTTCAGTGTTTCTTAAACCAATCAGCAGAGAGCACAGCCAGACCACAACAATGGATCCGTGAGACTGGCCTGCTCCGTTGCTCTTAGAGGAAATTTCAGCAATTCAGAGGATTTAATACTGATCTGATCTGGTGAAAGTATCATCGCCGTGGCTAGATACGCTGTGCTTAAACTATGTCGGTATATAAAATAAATAAACAAAACCTTAATACCGTGAACCAACCATAGCACTGCCTCTGCCAGAGACATGGGCTTGCTCAATAGATAACTGTATCACGATCTTCATTGTTCCCCCTTTGCAGCACTTTTAAATGTGGATTGCCTCCAGCTCTGTGTCAAATAATGCCTACAATGATTTTCTAAATGTATGAAGTTCAAATGTATAACTCGTAATACAATTTGCCATTTATTAGTCTTGGTTATTTTTGTCTATTCTCTGCCAACTGGTGTGGTCATTAGGTGGTGTTACACATTTGAACCACAGGGTGGCAGCACTGGTTGAAACAACTGTTACGCTCAGCAACTGCGTTATCTTGCCTCTGGTGGTTGAAACTGGACGTTTCCATTCAATTCCAGAGGAAAATAGGAAATGTCACCTGTGTCACTGGTGTGAGGTGGAAAATCAAATGCATTTTTTGTTTTACTACCCATTTTATCATGAACTTTGACATAAGCTCTTCCTTAAAATGACCATGGACTGCCCTGATTTGTTTTCTATGTCTGATGACTGTAGACAGTAAAAAAAAGTTTTATGTGGCCAAATATGTTGAATGCTTACCAACAGCGCATGGGAGCACTTCATGTTTGATTGTGGGTTATGTTTACTGAGGATTATATTATGTCTGGGTAGAATATGTGGATTCTTTTGTTTACTGTTCTCTATTACTTATGGTGTGCCTTGTAAGCCCATGTGGGCTGGGTGCCTTTCTGGTGTCTGATGCCCTGAAAATAAAAACTAACAATCTATACAGCAGAGATTTTCTTGTTGTAGTAATGACACCATCAGAATCATGAATGCAGCACACAGAAGATGAACAGGGAAGACACGAGTGAAAAAATGTTTTTGAATTTGTCAATCCTCTATATTTCATTTTTTCAACAACATTCCACAACAAGTGGTTTAAAAAAAAAAAAAAAAGAAACAGAACATGTTAACATTTTTTGAAAATATAACCTTAACACCAAGAAAATATCCTCCCCTTTACACTTTGCCAAAGCCCAGAGAACCCCTGATAGCTAGAGACATCAAATCTCTGAAAGAGTCCTCCTCCCGCACCCCTCTTGGGAGAGAGAGAGAATCAGGGCACATGTTGATGAAAATGGGATCCTTTGAGTCCCTGGCTCCTGGTCAAAGAAATGTATCTGGCATGGCTGCTGAAAGCCCAGGGGGGGGATGGCGTCTGCTCCTGTGGTAAACACCAACAGATCCTCAAAGGAGATGTCCACCTCCTTCTCTGTTAACAGAAACAGAAGTGTTTTCAGCATAGTCACTTTTTAAAAAAATGCCTTGACATTCTTTATTTTTGGCAAAATACTGTAAGTATAAGGTGGTTGGCTATTACAAAATATTGTAAAAACTTTAAAGATACATATACTTTTACTAACATCACCTAATTATGTGCCCTGTACACAAATTTGTGTTGTACAATCTGTAACAATTACATCAACATCTATGCATCATGTGATTTTGTGGAGAAATAGTGACAGTGACAAAAATAAATTGTGTAGTGAGTGAATGAATGAATACTGTCGGTTCTTTTCCAATATAAACAAATTCTAAATAAAATATAATCCAAAAACTTTAGTCATGATGAGTGATCTGTACCAACCTTGGATGCCCATGAGCCACCATTCCCACTGACAAATAGTGGCTTCCTCTTCCTCCCTCCGGTTTGTCCCCTCAGGGCTCCATGAAATGGTGAAGAGATCCTGGACAGAGTTCCTCGTCAGTTTCTCCCTGGTGTTTGTAAAAACTGGGAGGAACTGTCTCCAGGATCGCTTCACCATTGTCCAGAAGTTCCCACAGGCTTCCATACCATCAAGAAACTGCTGGCTCATACTTGCTGTTCTGTTGAGTACAAGATGCCAGGGCACAAAGATAGTAGGAAAAGTAGGTTACTGTTGTGCTATATATTCCAACCCAATAAAATGCTCTTTTAAAACTCATGTCCCTGCATCCTTTTGCCTACACTCACAGATTGCAGTATATCATGATAAAGCAAAAAATAACATTTCCAATTAATAAATGGCTAACCTCTTATTGACTTTAAACACAAGACATAATTACACACATTGTTCAAATAAATGTCTACTAAATATTAGCTGTCAGACAAATGCAGGGGTCTTGTACTTCATAGTTCGATCTTTGTTTCTTACCGATGGTACAAGAAATGAGCAACAATTTGCTGCTGGATGAGTGGAAGACTGTCCATTGTGGCACTGTATATGGCTGGAATTCCACAGCCAGCGATCCAGTCTCCTACTTGGGTCTTGAGGTTGGATAGCTCCTCCTCGCTGCTGCACATCGCAACCTTTAATGTAAACATAACATTTTATAAGAAAAACTACACCCATTGCTGGTCTGCAATGCAATATTCTCTCAATATTTTTCACATTACCTTTGCCACATTGGTGGAGATTTCCTCATCCATAAACACAGCTGTATGAATTGATGTAAGATCTGGATGCTGACCACACATCAGTTCATACAGCTGTGTGTTGAGGCACTTGGGGCCTGGTCCATTGTGCATAATGGACCAGGCCACCAACTTTCCAGCTGTGTAGTACTTTTTTGCTGACAGTGCCCGCTGGTCATAGGAGAAGATCAGGTTGCCTGGCCTCCCCTCAAACACACCATATGTGCTTTGCAGTGCCACCATCAATAAGCTGGAAGATAATGCAAAAGGAATATCATTTTTGGAATAAAAAGAAAAAAGAAAAAGCCTTCACAGTATTTATAAATGACAGTTAAGAAGGTGTAATTAGTTACCGAAAAAAATCCCGTCTTGGGCCCCCATAATCTTCAGCCATCTCCGACACAAACTCAATGTTTGGCTGTTTGTGCCAACAAAAATAACTTCTGGACAGAGCCATGCAGGCACTCGGGAGAACATGCCTCCGTCTCGCAATGACAGTAATACAACAGTCATCATCAATAGAATCTCTACTAAAGTCATCCAGAATTTGCTGGAGTGGAACTTCATCCTGTAATGAATTTGAACAGATAAAATGAGTGTATGATGCAAGCTGCGAAGAGGATGTTGTCAGGGTGTGTGGAGGATTGGACCAAAATGCAGACTTGCAAAAAGTGGGTGCAGTGGAACAAAATGTACTAATTGAACTTACTGATGACACTCAAGGAGCAGGAACACAGCATACAAATACAGATGATTTGACAAAGACAAAGGGAGACACTGGGGTTAAATACACATGGGAAAGACACTGGTGGTGCAATCAACCCAGGTGACACGCATCAGGTAATCACAAGAGGGAGAACACAGGAAGACAAGACAGGGAACTTCAACATAAAACAGAAAAAAAACTCAACCATACAACACAAGGGAAGTGACACTATGACAAGACACAAGGACTTTCACAATAAGAAGGGACGCAGACCATGACAGATGTTACATGCTCAACAGTTAAGTATTGTGTTTCAATGTCATACCTCGGAAACACCTCTGTCTGGGGATGACAGAGTGATGTCCTCAATGTCTGAGTCACCATCAGAGTCAATGTAGAAGTCCTCTCTAAAATACATACATTATAAAAAGATGAACAAGAAATGTCACATAGAAATTTTGTTTTAACCACTGATCATACCTGCACGACACTCAGGAGCAGTTTTAGACCATCTTGGAGAACTGCTTCAGCTCAGCCATATTCTTAGGATGTCATGTGTGAATGGCGGTCATCTCAAACAGCCATTCAACAGTTTAGGTTTGTCCATTCACACCAAACATTCTATGGCTGAGTTGAAGTGGTTCTGTAACAAAGAATGGTCCAAAACTCCTCTGGAGTGTGGTGGTAATTTTGGCAAAACGGAAATCCTGTTATGAAGTTCAAGGTGTTCACTCAAATACTTACACTCTGATGATTGGCTGTTGGAGGCTGGACACGGAAGGTAGTGTTTCCTGAAAAACAAAAGCAATTGCTATTCTTCTATTGTATAGATCCGCGTGATGCACCAGTCAATTTGTAGTCACTCTATTTGTTACGCTGCTCATAACACTGACTTTGATCTTTATTTTAATAGAAACAAATTAAATAGAAAACAACCTCACCTCTGATATGGGAACTGGATCTGGATCAGGAGGGGGATTAGCAGCAGGGGAATGGATGGTAGTGGCAGGAGGCAGAAGAGGAACAGCAGCAGTAGGGGGAGCAGAGGGAGCAGCAACAGCAGCTGCAGCTACAACACCAGCAGCTACAGCAGCACCTCCAGGAGCTCCAGCAGCAACAGCAGCTGCAACACCAGCAGCAGCTCCAGCTGCAACACCAGCAGTACCTCCAGCAGCAACAGCAGCTGCAACAACAGCAGCAGCTCCAGCAGTACCTCCAGCAGCAACAGCAGCTGCAACAACAGCAGGAGCTCCAGCAGCTGGAACAGCTGGAACACCAGCAGCAGGAACACCAGCAGCCTGTTAACAGTAGTGAAATACATGAATATGCAGTGATCACTGTGTAACACAATATATGTTAATTAAATGGAAAATGTTAACATTTGCCTACCTTTGGACGAATGTATAAATTGGATCTCCCCAAGACATTTCCTCCACGGACTTGTTTTGGGCAGAAGTCCTCAAGCCGAATGAAGCTTCTTTGCTGGCCTAAGAGCCGGCACAGTTCAAACTCCTCAGGGATGTTGGGCAGCCTATCCCTGAGAGTCTGAATGAACTGTGCCGGGTCAAGATCTACTGGCACAACAATGGACGTTGTGGTTTCTATATCTGACAAAACACAAAATCATAATGATTACTATTAAGTACCCATTCTTTATGTATTATATCATTACAGACCTGCACAGCATTGCAAATATTTATTCTTAAATCATGTAATAATCCAATGCAGATACTGGTCTTCAGCTTCATACATCAAATGTGAGAATGAAATATAGTCTGCAACACATTTTAATAATGCTCGACATACAGTAGCAATTTAAATGTATTTTAAAATTATTATTATTTTAATATTTGTAAATTAATGGTTAATAGTTTATTCACAACCACTTACCAAAGTGAGACCTACACATAGTTTGGTCCCGCTTTAATACGGACACCTTCAAAGTGACCTGCCTCCTTGCCACCCTCCTTGTGGTCCTTGTGGGGCCCCCACCTTCCTCCCGCCGAAACATCTCAAATCTGAAAGTAAAACGATTGTTTTCCTAACTAATATAATATTGTGTAAAACGTGGTTTCATATTCAATGCGTTAAAGAAGTTGTCATTCACTGGCAAAGTCCAGCAAAGTATCCATTAAATGTGGCCATAGCTATTGCATTCCAATATAACATGGCAAAAATATAACATGGCAATTAACTTACCTTTCCATAAGTCCTCCACTTCTTTCTTCATCTCTTTGTGTGTTTAAAACTCGATCGAAGCTGGCGTTGAGCCGGTCTTGCAACTCCTGGAGTCTTCTCATTTCTCCATTTGCCGCCCGAATAAGACAACGTCACGGGCAAACGCTCACAGCATCGCATTTCAAAATATAATTACTTCCGCTATGTACACATTTTGCGACAGTATTATATTATCATTATTATTATTATTATTCAAAATTAAAGGCTCTACATTAAAACTACCACTAAACAGTGAACACAAAAAGAGACGGAAAATACAGAGTTAAGCAAATTAAAATGTTTAACATAAAAAAAAATCAAAATAAACACCAATTGGGTTATTTAGGGGTCCGTGTATTATCCGTCCATTCAATTATTCCATTCAATCTAGTAAATGAAAAACGAAAAGGCGCCGCCATATATCCAATCCATAACGGAAGTCCATACCAGAAGTTGGTCTGTGTGTGTATTATTCGCCAAAGAAGAAGAGGAAGAAGACAACGGAGAAGATCAAGAGAAGAGAGAGATCTGTGGAACAGTGGTTGACATATTATACCATTTTCTTACATTTTATAGACCAAACAAATAAATTATTTTACTGTTTTTCCTTTTTTTTCTTTGTTTTTTCTACTTTTGAGATTGATATGGATATCTGAAATAAAAACTTCTTCACAAAAAACAGAACTCCAAGTCTCCTTCTTTATGTTGCCAGTACAATAGTGTAATATTGTGTTTACATGTGTTCCTGAAATATAATAGAATACATCTGACAACATGACAATCTAATTATTACGTTCATTTAATAGTTAGTTACAATTAACCATACTAATGTAAGAGTAAGTATGACATTTGTTGTCCATGGTTTTCAGCTGTTTTGAATGACCTGATATTAATCTGCATGTTGCAACTGAAGCCCAATAAATGAAAGTGTTCACCTTATTTAATCTTTGTTGAAATAATTGTATTACTATTATTATTATTAATGTTATTATTTATTTTATAATATATATATATATATATATATATATATATATATATATATATATATACGTGTGTGTGTGTGTGTGTGTGTGTGTGTGTGTGTGTGTGTGTGCGTGTGTATATGTATATATATATATACATATATATACAGTACAGGCCAAAAGTTTGGACACACCTTCTCATTCAATGCATTTTCTTTATTTTCATGACTATTTACATTGTAGATTCTCACTGAAGGCATCAAAACTATGAATGAACACATGTGGAGTTATGTACTTAA